>JAANSO010000225.1:0-56325 GCA_036507315.1 Lepidocyrtus fimetarius
AAAAATTGCGAATGTACAAAACATAGGATTGAGGTCAAAATATTAAGACGAAAGGAAGTAACAGACACTTCGAGCTAGTAACTAGGCAAGCTTGCTGCCTTTTATTATTGTATTATTATTCAATGAAAGTAGAAGAGCCACTGCCCTACTCCTACTCCTATGATCACTTTCCACAACACCAGCTATACTAACCTTTCATCCTTGTTGCATTTTGTATGAGTTGTTTCAGAATACTTGATGATTATGTCGTACTATTGCAAAGATAACAGTGGATTTTACTGTCGAACTGCCATGTATTTAATTAATATTTGATTGCATAGTTGTAGAATCAAAAGCCAATATCATCCAATTTTATCCCAAATACATTCTAATCTAGGACCCTCACTTTGAAAGATTTCATTTAATAATTTCATGATTAATAAATAAATCCACAATTCTATTGTTTTTTGCGCCATAATGCATGTATCCTTTGCTATGTTTCTTTTCGATCAAATTTCATTGAGCAACTCTTACGGTTATTATGATGATAGGAAGGACTACGAACAGGAGGGAGCCTTTTGCATCAGGTCGAAACTCGATTGAAGAAATATAAGAACAGAGACAAAGCATTTAGCTTTTTACGGGTGTATTTTGATTGTGTCATCGTAATCATAATCATGAAGGCAGTAGCAGACTTTGTTCGGCGTTTTGGCGAACCATACTTTATCAAATGAAAATTAGCATCTAGTGGTGGATGGATAAATAGATATTAGGGGAAATCCTATGCAATCACCACAAAAACATTATGATCAATCAATAGCCTCGGCCTACATAACACAATAGAAATTTCGTCTGCATGGATTTGCTCTTGGTCTCTCTTCTTCACCCTTCTTTGTGTAATCATCAATATTATCATTCGTATAATATAATATAACATAATAATTTCGTAGAAAAGGAGAAAAAAGTTATTTTGAAGGTAGCAGTGAGTGATCTATTGATTGGTTGCTAGAGCCAAAGAGGAGAGCAAGGTAACTAAATATATGATAATGTTTGCAAATCATCATATAACATTATAATTCCTTGTAGTAAACACACTATTATGCTCACCTTACTAATTATCATATACATTTGCTATCATTCACTTTTATTATTCTCCGAATTTTAGCGCAGCTTTTCTTTGAATCGCCACTATTCTGTGTGCTTACAAGTGGACCAATTTATTTAAAATAATGCAAGATTACTATCCAAATTAAAGTAATACCTCTATTCTAGCTAATATTTGTTCCTATTATTTAATCTTATACGAAACTGGACATAATGGAGAGTAAGGTTATTTTTTAATCATGTTTACAATGTATGATATAGACGCCAAAATTTAAGTGTTTTATTTAGCTGCTATTTTTATCAAGTATTGTCTCATTGTCCCCATAAATCATAACGCATCATCATTATCCTTATCAGAACACTTAAATTCTACTTCCCTTTAAACCATTAGCTCACTGATGTTACAGTAGCAAATTAAATAATGCTAGCAACCGGAAATGACAGTAAAAACAACTATGTTAACAAAGACATAACTGTTCTCACCTGCGACGTATTCCTATTTCTCTTGCATGAACTTTCCAGAAATGGCGTAATATTATTCCATCAAACTCATCAGTCTTTTCAAATCAAATTCAGAACTTAAAGAAAACAATGAAAAAAGGGATTAAACTGGTAGGTTAAAATGTTCATTTACTATTTCTGTTCTGCTACTTATTTTACGTTTTGTTAGGACTTCCTCTTCTAATTAGGTAAAAAACAATTAACGCAATCTTTAAAGTTTTCCTTCGCCATTAAACAGAATATAGTAATCATTCATTACAGAAATGCAGTAACTATACAACAAATGGTTCGTTTTGTCCCATACAATTACGTAATTTCTCAATCATGGAGAAGTTCAGTGTAATAATGAGGGATCCACTTAAGAACTGATCTTTATTTTAAACTTGAAATAAATAAAATCATTACCATAATAATCATTTCCACTCTTTCTCAAAAAACCAAGGATAAAAGTTTTACGAAGAGATGCGCTACTCTCACTGTGGCAAAACAATTCTTTTTAGTATGAATCACCCACCTAACTTTTTTCAATCGTTTTGTAGCGACGCAAATTGTTTTTTAATTGCTCATGTCTTCTTCATTTAAAATATTGAAGTAATGGGAGCTGCAGTAATGATGATTATCGTCACCTTCTCATTTCCATCGTTATCACTAAAGTATCGGCTAATATTCACCCTTGCCAAGCTCAAAACTGTCAGTAACGGAAGCAGAGAAATATAGCGGTCTACACAATTACATATTCTCATCAATCTCACCTGTGCTTTTTAAATTTGATTTTGCATGCCTTGAATAACGCAGGAGAAATACAAGAAAGAAAGTATCATTATACGCATTGTGATTTTACACACAAACGAAAAAAATAGACAAATTCTTAATCAAATCTTGATCAGGATCATATAACTCCTAATTTTTGATCATTTGAGACAGGACTTATGTCATCCGTATCCGCATCATCAAAATCACCCTACCACCAAAATCACCGCAGTCGCAAAAAATGAGCAAAAAATGACAACAAAAACGCCATGTTGCAAACACCGTTTGAAAATGAAGTCAGCGCACTCTCATTCCTTTTTTGTTTCACCTTCCTTCTGTTCTGTTTACGTAAAAAGAGATTGATCTGGGATAGATTTAAGAAAAAGAGTAACGAAGCAATTGTGGGAAAATATTGCGTTGTATTTGTCGACATTTGGAACTGGGAAGTTTGCAAGTTTATGTATATCACATCCAAAGAATTTCTTGGTAGTCTGCATAAAATTATTAATCCACTACTGGTTCTTGATTCCAAACAATTCTGTCAAGAAAAAGCTTCTTAATTTTAATACATTATTTTTCCTTTGAGCCTGTCAACCGCTCGTCATCCACTCATCACTTACAATGCTGATATCATTAGATCAAGAATTTTCTGCAGACAAAAAGAGAATATCACATATTATTGATCATGAAATGAGCTTGTGGTAAGTGGATAAAAGATGGAAGGAAAAGGCTTCAAGGGTTACAGCAAAATTTCAGATTTCCCCAAATTGATTACTCGCTCTAGAAAAAAGAAGATAAAACGATTGGCGTTAAACTTTTCTCAATCCATGTAACCAGGTTGAATTACTTTTTGGAAGTGGGGCTAGCAAAATAGTAGAAAAAAATGTTGAATTTGACGATTTAAACTGACAAGACAAGCATAATGAAAAAGATTAAATGGAGAAGAAAAATGTAGGGTGATCTATCATTTGTTTTTATGTTTGCTCATGCTCATTCTCCTTCGTTGCATCATAATCAGCTTCTTATTCTCTGTCACTCTGAATAAATTACAAAAATGTTTTTAAAAAATCAAAACCAACGTGATCATCTGCAAAACTATCATGAGTTTTTATTGTTGGACTGTGGACTTTCCTATGAACAATTTCGTTTGAATGTAAGAATGAAAATACTGATGATATGGGGACAATGTTTGCTTTCTGTGGCATCTGCACTACCTAAATCTTTCATAATGATATGCTTTTTGTAAGAAAATATTTAGCTCTTTTCGTGAAATTAAAATTCAGGAAGCATCTCTCTCTCTCCCTCACACATTCAAGTAAAAAAATAAAATTAAGACAAATGTAAAATGAGAAATGAAAAGGATGGAGATCATTCACAGTTTAAAATAATACGACGGTACACTGGTTGTTAATACATGGCCAAGATTTTAAATAGCACTAGTCTCCTAAAAGTGTATACCTGTGAACAATTCACAGCAAAATGGGGAACATTATGGACGAAAGCAAAAAAGTCATTAAACTCACACGTCATACATTATTTACCAGAAAAAATTCTGTCAATGATATGGCGATGACGATGATCTGGTAAGAAAAGAGCAGCAGCAGGGAATTCTTGTACATTTTTATACAACTGTCATTAATTGTTATTATTCCAATGCGTTTTTCTCTACGCTTCCTATCAGCATTATCATTTAAACCTGAATCGTATCCTTTTGTGCGTCCTTTCTTGTTTCATTTTTTCTGGCTAATTACATGTAATGTGCTTGTATTTACTTAAACACAAATTGCAACCTGCAACTAGCTCTTGACTGATATTTTGGGGCAAGTTGAGACTATGTGAGAATTGCATGGTAAAATGTTCTTTTTAGCTTCTTATTGTTTTTTATTAAGGTTTTAAGAGATAAAAATTTTCTCATTAAAATGCTGTGATCGTATTGTGACAAAAATTTCATCTTTTTTAGTCATATTTATCTCAAAGAAAATCCATCCATCGTTAACATCATCAAAATCATCGTTGCTTTGTTATACCCAGAGGCAGGTACAATTTTCTTCATTCTTCGTCAATGCGCATGTAAAATATGGAATAATTTTTCAAAAAACTTTTTATTTTTTGATCTCCTCTTCACTGGCGATGGGTGATTATGACAAAAAATGATGAAAAAATCGTCCAACTTACAAAAATAATAACAATAATAAGAATAATGACAATGATAATAATATGGGTAGAGCATTTTATCCCTACTTATATATTATGCTAAGGCATTTTTATTATTTTTCACTTAAAAAAGTGCAATGAAATAGAATGAAATGTGGATCTCTGTGAGCAGTTGCACTGTTTAGTTTTTTAAAGATAAGTAAAAATTCAGGTATGTCTATGATGACGAGCAAGTGTCAGTAGCTTACTTAGCTATTTTTTGTAAGTAGTCTCAATAAAAATTCATGACATATGGTCTAAAAAAGGAGGAACATTAACAACACAGCAGCATTAACATCCCAACAATTGTAATTGAAGTTTTTAAGTAAATGACCCATGGCTCTGTTTTACTTTAAAAACTCCTTATGGCTGTGTCGACTGTGAATGAGAATGAAAAACAACACGAAGACGCGAAGTAGTTTTTCTTCTTCCTCTTTTCATTTCCCCATCGTCATTCTCATCATGATCGTCGTCATCTAAAATAAAATAACAGTTTTAATTATTTCAGGTAGTCAAATCTACACTTCCTTCACTCACTGACTGTCACAGCTTTACATTTTCCGTATTGCTAATCTCATTTCTTTTGACGAAGCTGTGGTGGTGATTTTGATGAGGGATCACAGGATGATGAACGAAAACAAGGTGGAGAAAGGAATTAGAATAACGATAAGAATGTTTTGCAGCCCTTTTTTTAAAAAAAATAAAAATCTGTAAAACCCAAAACTGTGACTTCAATTATTTCCTCCTACTTTGTGAAATGTTTAAAAATTTACGCTGCCTGCCCAAGAGAAAATGAGCGTCAGCTTCTTTTAAGTAAAGTCCATTCATTAGAAAACTTGATGTACATTTTGCTACACTTCTTGATCTTCATTGACTCTGTCACGACCGACAGGTTCCCGATAATAATGGAAATAATAACAACGGCAGCGTTTTGTCATTCGATCAAGTGGCAAAACCACAGCACGTTCGCCGAGTCGTTGACTAGTTTAAACGTTTTTAAAAATGTGTTTTACCATCCTATCTCCATTATTTTTGTTATTAGACGTATACATTTTTAACAACTTCCACCGTGGAGAATTTAGCAAGACAAGGGGAAAAGAACCGGTGTTCTGCGGTGGTTTTCTGGTGGCAAGGTGGTGATATGCTTCTCAATTAAAGGGCTTTTTTAACCTTATGCTTTTTAAAGTTTCAGTCAAGTGCATTGGAGAGAATCATTTCCCCCCGAATTCTTCTTTTGACTTTCTGATTATGCTCGAATTACTTTTTTTACGGTCATAGTCAGACTTGATCAAGTATTACGAGAAGAATAAAAAAGTAGAAATCAAAGTGGTCTTTTTAAATCGTTTTAATTCATTTTATAATACAGTTGCTACTTATATCAGTTAATATTTAAACAATAAATATTTTGAAGCGACAAAATGTCCAAAGTTGTTAATTTCTTTATTTTGTGTGTGTTTGTCAATAGTCAATACCTTTTATATAAAACTCAAAAATATTGAAAATTGCTAACAATTATTAAACTTTATATATCCCCATATTTATGCAATCAGTTTAGCTTGGTTGATGGATTGAGATAAGACCATTAACTACTTAACTGCTATTTACTAATTACAATAATATAATAATGTTAGATAATAATGAATGTAATGTATATATAGGTAGATATCATGAAACAATTCTTCTTGCTGCTTACTTATTATTCCCATATTTCGATTTATTTTTCTTAGTCTTGTTCCCTCGACCAGACGCAATGTGCGGATTGCCCTGCTTAT
Organism: Lepidocyrtus fimetarius; assembly: GCA_036507315.1. Lineage (NCBI taxonomy): Eukaryota > Metazoa > Arthropoda > Collembola > Entomobryomorpha > Entomobryidae > Lepidocyrtus > Lepidocyrtus fimetarius. Next base: position 6,300 of record JAANSO010000225.1, read on the forward strand.
TCAGTCGCTTGTTTTTCTTTTTCTTTTTCTTACCAAAGCTGGAAACTTCATTTTTATCATCGTTAAGATTTGATTCATTGGTTTCGGCCGCTGATGCTGTTTCAGCTTTTAAAAAGACAAAATCAATTTAGGATTTTTGAACTTTCTTTATCAATTAAAAGCAAATTAATATTAAATTACCCTTTGTCAATACATTCCTTTCAGACACTAATTCGGCTTCTTCTAGAATTGAAGTGACTTGTGCTTCAGATAAATCCTTCAGAAATTGAATTAAGAAATTCACATTTATTCTTGCCAAATCCTCTTTGTTCCCATAAGCGTTTTCCAACGCTTTTTCCTTGTAAGCACAAGTTGCTATAAAACTCCGTTCATCTTTGCTAAAATCCTTTAAGAAACTGGCCACAAGCATACCTTTATCTATACGCGGATCTGAATTGTTAAACACAGTTTCAAACATAAGATCCTCCTGGATCCTCCTTCCTGTCTTTTCCGGTAAATCAGCCGTTGAAGTTGTATCAGCATGCTGCTCCATTTGACTCTGATTCCCGACTTCATTTTCTGATCCGCTAGGGACCTCTTTCTCACCTCTTTTAAACCAATTTCTGAACTTTACTTTCCAAGTCAACTTGTCCACCACACTTTTTTTGCTCCTCTAGAAGTTCAATAATTTTTAAATGCATATTTTAATTGTATGAAACGTAAATATAATGCAACATAAGCTTATTTACAAACATTGCTTACCAATGAGCCGCCTTCATCGCAGGATTTCTCGACCTTTTCTTCTTCCATTTTATTTATTGTGTATCTTGTTATCACTAAAAAAATAAAACATAAGAAACAGCTACTTATTTATAAAGTTTAATTTTTTACAAAAAAAAACAACAAAAATTTATTTATTCAAACATTTATATACCTTTAAAAATCTGATACAACTTCACAGAAAAAATTACACCCAATTTAATTAATTTATACAATTAATTTTAAGGACTTTTCCTCCGGCTGATGTAGACTCTTACAAAAGAGAAATCATCAATGGACCAAACGGACAATTGATGAAATCCTCTTTTTTACTTATGTCCAGAAAGCATGGTCATTCATCATCATCATCAATCATTGACCAGCATCATTTTTCTCCACCAACAACCCTTTCATTATCAAAAGCATCTCAATTCATCTCATTCCCATCATAATCGTCCACATCTATTCCTCCAAATTCAAGTAACACACGCTCAAATCCATTGTCCATCACAAGAGCATCATCATCACATAAAAACAGCATTTTTCCCTGTCAAATTTCATCTCATTTTAAAGATTTTAGGCAGGAGAAAGTTTAAAGAGAAAGGATAAGAAAGAAGGGAAAGGTTTTCATGCAAGCGCAAGCGGAGAAAGAAGAAAAAAGCTCGAAAAAGGAACAAAGTCAATTCCTGTAGCAATTAAATGCAGGCCTTATCAGCTTAAAACAGGGAAAGAGCCCGTCTCTGTGCTCTCTCTCGTAAAGCAAAGCAGAGCGATGCACACTTGCAAGCCCAAAGCAGTGAAAATTAAGCACGGAAAGGATAGCAATCACCCTTTCTCTATTCCCACTCATGTCCACTCAACTTCATCTCTCTCTTCTCCAAAACACATTTCTCCACTTCTCTTCCAAGAAAGAAAGAAAGAGCTTTGAATCTCCTTCCTTCAAACTTTTAATTAACTTAGCAATTAAACTTTAAGGTTAATTAAAGTTAATTGTCAGAAGGAAATCTGGCTAGGTTCTATGTGACTAGTTAATTAAGCCGGTTATCTTTAATTAAAGGATCTCATCTGTGGTTGTGTGGGTAAGCTCAGTTAATAATTAAAATCAGTTAAAATTAAGTGACGATGCTTTAATTCCACAAAATTCGTTAAATAATCATGCTTTGTAAAATATGTGTAGTTAAAATGCCGAAGGAGTTATTTTTTAATTGACTAAAAACTTTTTAAATGCTCAACAGTGGCACTTTTATTTATTTCCATGAAAGATTTGGATTTAATAGTTAAATGCTGATGAATTTACATAATTAGTGAAAACAGGTGTTAATTCTGTGAGATTCATTACTTAATTACGCATTGTGGATTATGAGAAGTTAAAATGCCGAATGATTTATTTTTTAAATGACTAAAACATTTGTTAAAATTTTCACGTTGATAAAATTTTTATTTATTTCATTTCTATGAAGGATTCGAATTGAATGGTTATGCCGCCCGTAAATTAGTAAAAGCAATAGTTAATTTTCTTAAAGATTCAAATGCCATGCCTTATAAAATATGTAAAGTTAAAAAGCCGAATGATTTTATTTTCAAAAATAAGAAACTTTTTCGAATTTTCACGACGATAAAAATTTTATTTATTTTTATGAACATTTATTTAATATAATGAACATAATGAATAGTTAAGCCATTGAATTTGCATAATTAAAAGTAACATAATAGCAATTGTGATTTAATTATTTTAATTGTCCAGATAAGTACAAAAAGAAAAGATTTGCAATGAATGATTCCAAACATCGGGGACGTGACGACAGGGGTAACGGTTCTCGTAGGTGGAGTAGCAAAGATAGGAAAAGATCCCCTTCAAGACGGAAATCACGATCTAGGTCTAATTCTAGAACTGGTTCACGCCAAAGAAGACGAAGTGGAGACAGGCATGGAGCGTCTTCTAACATTGCCAAATCTTCATCTCGAAGATCGCGTTCTCGATCTCCTCGCTATTCACGAAGGTCTAGGTCCCCATCTCGAAATAAAGCTCCTGAAAACAAGCGCAGCAATGATAGTTCATTTCGGCACCCTCAAAGTTCAGGAGGAACTAAATCAGTTGCTTCAGAAAGAAGTAGATCCGACACTCGGCCGCATCCAAAGGGAGGAGATTCAGAAAAAAATGTAAAGCGAAGTACTACACCAGATAGAAAAGCAAATGGAAGTAAAGATCGAGGCAATAAGCGTGATCGGTCTCGTGATAAAAGTAAGGACAGAAAGAAGAGGAAAAGAAGGTCTTCGTCCTCCTCGTCCAGCACTTCTAGCAGCTCTTCAAGTTCTTCTGAATCGTCCTCGTCGTCCTCATCGACAACCACCTCAAGTTCTTCAAGCGATTCTGATTCTGATGACCGCCACAAGAAAAAACGGCGACACAGTAGCAAAGACAAGAAGCGACGGGAAAAGAAATCTAAAAAGAAGTCTAAGAAATTAAAGAAAGAAAAGAAGGCGAAGAAAAACAAGAAAAATAAACGGAAACATCCGTCTCATAAGACGAGGAGGGAGTCTGATAGCAAAGTGGTCACAAAGCAACCTCCGACCTCCAACTCAGGAAAACCTACTTCATCATCTACTACGCTTGCTTCAGTAACTACCGATGCTCGAAAAGTTCAAACTGTATCATCTACAAAACCATCTACTGCTACCGATGAAGCTTCCAAGCAGTTGTCCAAGCGAGTCATCAAACCAATGACCAAAGAAGAATGGGAAAAGTCGCAGCAAGTAATTAGAAGGGAAGTTTGTCCAGAAACGGGTCGTACAAGGTAACTTTCGAAAGCTGAATTTGAATTTAAAATGAGTGACTATTTTAGATCTTTAAATCTATCTACGGATTTATTTTACGTCTTTACTTTAGACTCATTCGTGGGGATTCTGAAATCATAGAAGAAATAGTCAGCAGATCTCGTCACAAAGAAATTAACAAAATAGCTACAATGTCTGATGGACAAACCTTCCAAAATACGGTATGATATTATTAATTTTTTTGAATTTCTAAATATTATGTGATTTTGATCCTGAGGACACTTCTTTTGACCTCAGAATGGACCAAAAAAAGAACAAATACTTATAATCTTCTAATTGTAATTTTTTTGTACTCATTTAGATTCATCGATGCTAATTACCTGGAGGAATCAGTACAAAAGTTTATTTATTTAACTAGAACTAATCGTAAGCACACAAACATTTATGCTTAAAATTCTTGCATGAAAAGATCAATAATAACTAATTATTGTAAGTCATAAATATATGACGTAAGCGCCGATAATATATTATTTCATTAAAATAAATAAAAGATGTAGTTTACTGCGCAGTGTATATTTTTTACTCACCAAGTCAATATTTTATTATTTTTATATAATTTATATTTAACATTAAATCCCAAAATGAATTTTTATTTTTTATATGTCGTTACGCTTCATAAGGGTAGTTCCAAGTGTTCACTTTCCAACATTACGGTATTATTTTTAAAAAATAAAACAGCAATTAAAGTACAAACATTTGATTTTATTAGTTTTAATTAGCGACGGTAAATATGAATCGTAGTAAGGTTTTTATAAGTTATTGTTGTTTATGTAAATAATATACTGTACATTGTGGAAGTCTGTGAGAAACGGGATCAGAAATCTCAAGAACGAGTTTATTTGGGTTAAGATTAATCTGTATGACGAATATTTCATATAGCAGAAGAATCACAAAATTGAAAATGGTTGCAAGCCTCCAATCGTTTGGATGCAGATTTTTTTACTATTTTCGACATAAACTCCGTTTCTTATGCATATTTAGATTTGATACAAAATGAATAAAAGCTTTAAGTGATTGATGATCAACAACGATGAAATAATAATTAATTACTAGGCGTATATGTAGGTAGGAATAACAATGGAACTGTATTAGCTGCAACCGTATATATTTTCAATTTTAAATGAGACTTGAGTCAAGATAATCATTTACCTAGTAGTTTGAAGGAGTGATCCTATTCATGTGACAAATCGAAATATGATTATAATAAAATGATAAATTAATATTATTATTACATGTGATATGATATACTTATTATTACTTGATATCAGGATTGTGTAAATAAATGTGTCATTTATTAAAAAAAAACTATAACGGATTTGGTTTGAAAATATCGATAGAAGGAGTCAGATTGAATCGCGACAATTAAAATTTAATCTGCAATGCATACCTACTACAAACATTCATATTGCTGCATATTATATTTTATTTAACTAAAAACATAGTTAATAAACATTGAGATTACATACATTACACTATATAAAATATTAAAGTTAACAATAACAATACATTTAGTTATAGTAATATAAATTCTTAATATCTTTTTTTGGTTGAACGATAATAGTTGAGCAAGTAATGAGTTTCTTATTCTCTTGGTCTTGGCACGTTGCTTTTGTTCTCCTTACAGCTAGTATGTTTAAAGTTATGTATTGTAAGGTTCAGTGCTATTAGATTTGACAAGATGATATTAAGATAATCACTTAATAATAGAAGTGCATAGTTAATAGGACTGGAATGCAATGAATTTACAAATAATTTATAAGTAAATGAGACAAACAATGAGATTTATAAATACTTTTTTAAATAATACGGTATTACGATAGATAATTGTTTATAGCTCAGCACCAGCACCACCAGACAGTCTGGGTCCTCTTTGCAACTTTTTCCGTGGTTTTTTTGTTGTAGTAGTTGTAGCAAAGTCTTGAGGTTCCCTCTTCAAAGCTTCTTCAAGATGATATGGGTTCTGGAAGTCCTTGTCCCTTGGAATCATCAGAAGCTCCTGTTGAGCCAAGTTGAGTACTTTAGCAGTTCTTTCCTCACTCACAAGTTTAGCATCAACGACATAACGAAGGGCCCATTTTGCATTGATATCAATCTTTGGTTCCTTTGAAAACACCCTGCGCATCACATCAGGAAAGTACATGACTAGATGGCTTATCAAAGATGCATGGCCAGCCAAGAAGATGAAAGCTGTAACCCCCCAACAAATACATTTTAAATGCAATGTTAAGAAAATAAATATTTTTATCTATCACTATCTTTCTTTTCCATCAGGCGCGGCTTTAGGGGGGCGCCAGGGGCGCCTAGGCGCCCCTGGGATTTTGGGAAAAAATTAATAGTAATGAAATTTTTGGAAATATTTTATCAAAATGAAAAGTAAGTGCAAAATATTGATAAAGTAGAAATATATTGTCGAATACACTTAAACTAAACTAATCATAATTTCGAATTTGATAAAACTTTTCTACTTAAAAACCCTTTGTTAAGGGTGTAGGTCGAGAATTAATTGGTTCCTGTCTATTTTTTATTTTAGCATAATATAAAAATGGTTTTAGATTTTAAATTGGCAGAATTGTCAGAATATATTATGAAATTTTAACTTTGTCTGGATAGGCATATAGTTTTAAACAGTCTTCCAGATTTTAAAAAGTATTAAATGAGCCAAAAAATAAGTCAAATGGCCCAAATAAATCATCTCAATTTACCAAATAAACGAGCTTTTTTCTCGGGCAACTTGAGAGTTTAGCGGAGGATTTAATTTCTTTGGTTTAAAAGACCTTTCATTGTATAAACAAATTAGATAAAAATGACACTTATATTTAGAAATTAAAAATTCGGCAGCCTCCGGCTGCTGCTCACACAACTATCTGATTCCTACTGACTTATTTTTTGACAAAAGTAGCTTTTAATTCACTTTAAACTGTAATTTTGTGAAAATGAAAGAAATTTTAGTGTTTTATGCGATTTTTGACAAAATTGTTCTCAAAAATTCAAAACTGCTATAATTGGTGCATGGTTTTCTAACTTAATTAAAAAATTATTGGCTTTTAAAATATTTACCTAAAATATTTTGTATTTTACCTTTTTTTATCTAGTTTTGCTTAAAACTCTACTTTTTGTTGGCCAATTTCTCAAAATTTTCCATGAAAAATGTCAGGGATACACTGGCGATAAAATATCGCACCCAACCTTAAGTTTTTTTTAAAAAATATGCTAACCGTAAATGTGGGGTAAGGTCAGAAGTATGTTTTTACTCAAAATTTGCAAAAACGTCATTGATTTTATTAAATTTTTATTTTCGTAACCTCTGGATACACCTTTATCGTTTTTACTTTTGTGCTGTATTTGCAAAAAGCGGGGACACAAAAAACCAATAAAAATCGCTGTGATCTGGCTCAATACATATACCATTGACCGGGCGCCCTTGCAAAATATTCCTATAGCCGCCACTGTTTTCCATCATTTGCTTACCATCGGCTTTCAATGAAGTCTTAATAAGAGTTTTCCCGTCAACTCCAACCCCAGAATCCATAAATTTCTTGTGAATCGTTGCTACATCCTCCTGAACAGTCTTCGTAATGGAGATAATATACCGGGAAAGCTTATCAACATCCGAAACAGCCTTCAAAGTGTTAATCATTTCTCGGTGGACATCACGAAGTCTCCGGAGTGGTTCTTTCGGCACAGTACCATCCCTCTCAAAAATGTAAATACCTTGATCCAGGGGCCGAGTAAGAACCGCTTTCTTATCAACAGCTTCACCAGCTCCTCCTTGTTGCTCATCAATCCCAAGATTTTTATTACCAGTACCGTGACCCGCAGCAGCTGTCAACATTAAAAATGAAAGATGGACCCAGATCCAGCAGCAGGTACATAAGAATAACATGGTTTTATCCCACGGCAAAAAGAACGGCAACACTTTTAATTTCATCTTGATCGTTAAATTTAATTAATAGCTCAAAACAGAAAAATTATTGTTCGAAAAGTTCGTGTTTTTCTTAAATTCAACTTTATCAACGTTAAAAAATGCCTTTCGCTAAAATTCTTATTCACTTCTGAACTGAATTCTTAATTAATTGTTAACTGTTATAAAATCTAATTAAAATTAACTGTCAAATTTTAAATCACCGGATAAAATTTGACTAAAACAAGCTGAAGAGCAGCTCGTCCCCGTGTCTCAAAAGCCGCATTTGCCACATTTCAGCTTTTCTCCAGCCAGATTTTTTTGGCGTTGAAGCTCAAGCATATGCACAGCTGCACGTGCTCAATGCACATGTTTTTGTACAACAACGTATCTTCCCTGGATAAGCTATTAAGTATTCATTCTGATATCTCTTTTTACCCCAACAAAAACAGAGGCTGATTTAAATCATGTTAAAAACAACTGTTTTGATATTTTATCAAAGGGTTTGTATCGAGTAAGTAAGTAGAGTAGAGAGAGACTCGAATTTTAAACAAGATAAGCAGTTATCATCAGCGACACCGAAGGTTATAAAAAAGCAGGGCTTAATTGTTCATTCATTTGAAATTCTTGTGTAATTTTCAAACTGTTAACACAATTAAAGGATGGGTTAATTGTTGAATTGACAAACTACTGAAAAAGAAATGAACTTGGAATTTTTCGAGGTGTCAGGTGATAGTTTCCTCCAAATGGGTCTCCCCACCCCCACCTCCGCCCAGAGCATTCTCTTATCTGGAGGAGGAGATTTGTCTATTCCTCTTCAACCGGAGCCGAGACGAGTGACGAAAATAAAACGAATTAGACCTAACAATTTACATTCGTCATCGGCAACTTCTTCAGTACAGCTATTAAGGACTGGAGGTCTTGTTGGAGGGGCAACAACATTATTATCCCCAGTGTCAACACCATTGTCAAACACAAACCCAGTTTTTCAAGTATTAAACCCAATTTCTACTGGTTTAGTAGTGAACTACATAATTGACCAGAATGGATCTCATATACCTGTCATTGACGCCATGCCACTTGGACTCCAGGGTGATAATTTGCTTACGTGGGTGGCTACTTCGGAACCTGATGTCCCCACAGAACCAGAAATACCGTAATTATTTAATAGTACACTATTTATAGTTCTACTCTTCTCGATAATCAAAAGAATGACAAACGTCAATGATTAAACCATTATCATCTAAATATATTGTTTTAAATGTCTAGGTCACATATTTTGGACCATATGTACGCCAAAAAGGTGAAGGATCCCGCCAAAACATCTCCAGCAAAGAAGAGAAGGAGGGTAAAGAAAAAAGAACCTGTCCTGATTTCTCCTGCTGAAGCACCAGTTCTCTCTCAGTCAAATATTGTCACTTCTCCTAATTTAGATAAGTTAGTTCTTTGCGAATCATTGATTATTAAGAAATATATAAAATATTCGATTTTGCTATACTCTTTATTTGTTTTTAGAAAAGTGGTTGTGCCAACGCCAACAACATCTTCGACTAGCATTAATGTAACACAGTATCGCCCATCGTTCACACGACCAAATATTCTTCAGGGTGTTAAGGGAAGTGGATCGACTACTCATCTTCCTCCAACGATAGCATCTGTTGGGTCTTTTCAGAAATATGGAAGGAAAAAGTCGCCGCTAGATACGCGTGCCAATTTTGACAATCCTACCTACATGATCTCTTCGTCGGATGTAACGAAGAAGACTCTAGTGAATGAAGATCCTCAAATCAAAGAAGCTTCAAGTGACATCCACAACACAGCTACTACTGCTACTTCCGTAAACAACGGAACGGAAGGAGATGAGCTTTGTTTCATGTTGACCTCGGATACCGACGTGTGTAATAAAACTGATGAACCTGTGATCACGCTTGCCCAACAACATGAACCTTCCTCATTGTCGCAAGAGAATGAGTACTTGACCGAGTATACGATATCTCTTTCTCCAACTAATCCTAATGATAATGAAGATCAGCAGCAACCCTTATCTAACTCAGGAACCTTTCTCTATGAAGATCAACAAATTTACTTTTCTTATTGAGCCAAAAGTAAAAGTACATGGACCCTGCAATATTTTAGAAGCAAGTATTGGAAAGGAAGAGGTAGATTATATCCATAGAAAAGTTAAGCTACAATAATTTTGTGTTGGAGTACTGTATTAATAAGCTCTTAGAATACTTTATGCAAAACTTTGTACTCGTTGCCCGCAAATCGAAAAAAGATTTTTGTAAAAACCAACCTCAACCATGTTCTTTACATTTTAAATTGCATGAATCATGAATGTAAACATATTATATAGACATCAATTCCTGATGGGACTGCAACTTATAAACATAGGCAATGCATATTTTTCCCGCGCATTCAAAATGTTCGAATGAGGAGCCGATTTAAGTTGAATGAAGTTCATCTCAGATCCAATCTTCATTATACCTAGATTTACATAAACAACTCGTGCTTCACACTCATACCAACAACTTATAAAAATCATGCAAAAGCGCAGGAATGCAGTTGGAATCCTCAAACTATTCCATATACTCTTTGCTATGCAGAAAGAATTTACCATATTGAGTAGCAAGGAATTTCTATTTTAATGTGCAAAGTAATCATAACGGTTTACTTATGGTCTATTTCTCTTCCTTATTTTGCTGTTTATTACGTTCATTAAAACAATTCATGTATGCTGAGATTATATTCCAGACTCATTACTGCCGTCATCTCCATAAAAACAAAATTGCTTCCTTGCAGAGAGACGAGACAAATAGAAATTATATATTGCGATGATCATGTTTGAAGCTAGACCATTTACCACAGCAAAATACATAATATTTGCCCACGCCCGTTAACATATTTAAATGCAAAATATGTGGAGGCTCTATCGGTTTGAGGAAGAAACTATGATTGCAATATTCGGTGCGGTGGCGATACTGGCTGGCTGGGAATTGTAGCAGTAAAATTTGTCAAATGCGCATTGATTATAATTGGATTTGAATGCGTGCGTTATCAAGTGTTTTATGCACAGACAGTAAACATTACCGATTTGCATTTCCATTATCGGAAGAAGAATTTATTGATCGTTGACGGGTGTGGAGAGACTGATTTTATGTGATTATGGCAATAAGGATTTTGATGATGCTGATACGTGCATGACAAGTAAAAGTTATATGAGATAACATTGATTTGGTTGGTACTGTTGGTAGTTGAGTTGAAGTACACATTTGAGAGGAGGCGACAATATCTTAATTAAATAATAATATTATTGCATAATATATAGATATTTGAGACAAAGCACATAGCAAAGTGCCAGTACGGAGACGAGTATCCACACAATTTGACATTTGCATAGGAAATTTTGGAGTTTTGTGAGCTTTAGCTCCTTTACGTGGCTTACGCGTGCGAGAAAGAAGGAATAGAAAGTAACTTGACCTTCCAATGATGAGAATGCATTCTTCGGATATTATTGAAAGAAACTGATCGTTATCTTTCATCATTTCCAGTTTAGGCCATACTGGCATGCGTAGCGTTAGGCTAGGTTGGGTAGTCGTCGTATAATTGCAGTTAGCTAGGCTTCGTAGCAGCATGGCAAACAAAAAACATATTTTATATATTTAATATTTTAGTACTTGAAGTGAACATTAACATTGTATAAGTATCCAAATCTGTTGTAAATTAAATACGTTTAAATAGTGAATTTTCAGACAAGGCAAGAATTTGGGGTTTTGATAAGAAAACCATGATGGGTAGTGATCGAGGTGATCAAGTACAAAATCAGCAACTTCAATTACAGAGTTTTGAAGATGATCTTTCAGTTAATTTCAGCAAAGCGTTAAATTTAGAAAGTTCTACAACAGGATTAATTTGCTCAGAGGAAATTGCATTTTTGGATTTATCTTTGAGTATTGAAGGGGCTACTAAAGTACATTAATATTCTTTATTGGACATTAATTATCATTTAATCACTTTCAAAATCAATTAAAAGTTAATTTAAAATTATTATGTTTTGTTTAGAATGGGCCGAGAAAGGAATCTCACACAGTTTTGCACTTCTCTCAACCTGCCCCAGTACAGGCTGGTGGCGGAGGGGCACAGGCGTGTCTTCAATTACCACATTTAGAAAACGTGGACATCTCACTGATTAGCGACAAACTTCCACCAAAATTTGCCACAAACTTGAGTCAATGCAGAAGCCCCTTCTTTCTTGTCAAGTTCTGGGCCGATCTCAACTTCCCTGATGCAATGAAAAATGGCGAAAATAATCCAAAGTTCTATCTGACAACAAGATTCCAAAGTGCTTCTCAGATGAAGATTGAAGTGAAAACCCAAATTTGTACTTTTGGAAGTCCAATTTGGGAAAAAGTCGAGGCTGGGTGGGAAATCATTTTGATTGGGGATGACCCCGTAAATCGCACATGCTATTACGAGAGCTACAGGACTCCCCTTTGCAGCTACGTAGTCAACTTTATTGATAAGCTTTGCAAAGACTGTCCTGACATTAATGTCATGAATGGTGTCCTTGAAAACTTTTCTGCAATACAGGTACTATTTAACTGAAATTCGAATCGTTATTATTAACGAAATTACGATTTTGTTAATGAATTTAACTAATTAATTATACATCAATCCAATTTTTTCGTTAAAAGGTTCTTACAAACAAAGAGACTGGAGAAGATCTTCTCACGGTTGTGTATGTCTTTGAAGTGTGTTCTCCAGAACAGAGTGCCGCAACTGGTGCCATGTTTCAAGCGTACCGTCTATCTTCTTCTAACTGACGCAACCAAAGTGAGCAAAAGGAGGCGGAAATAGATTTGAAAACTCATGAAATATAATTAGATTAAGTAAGGTTTTAACAGTAACAAATTATGTTTGGGTTTTGTATGATTGTTTTTGCTAGTGTAACGACAAATACTTATTTGATTATTTGACCTTAATGGAAGAAAAAGAAAACTCAAAGAATTACACTTTATACTTATTATAATAAGCTCCTTATGCTTATACTTTTTTACTTAATGCAATATATATTAATAGCATGATGAAAATAAAAGCGAAAAAATAATGTAATGTATTTGATTTCATTTGAAATTTTGGAATGAATTTATTTTCCATTTATTATTATTGTACTATTCGTTCGGCGGAATGCTCCAATCCTTCGTTGATTCTCTCTCTCTTTTAAATATAATTATTTTTCTTTCCATTATAAATAAGGCCCCTACATATTAGACATATTTGAGGGAAATTCTTTTGCTCTTACATTATGTTCATTTACTATACACTAATTACAACAAAAGTGTGCATCGGTTCGTCATATTACTTTTAAGTTTACAATTGCATGCTTACTATTTTTAAATATAATTTAATACATGAAATGGAAGAAACGTTTTAGTCAGGTAAAATGGAATTAATGATCACAGCTTCCTAAATGCGTACTAAAAGCCTTGCATCTTCGTTGTTCCTCGTGTATCATCCTTACTTGTTGAAGTTGACATTTAGTGACGCCCTCGCTGATTGTTATATTGATTATTGATACTACTACTATTGTTATGATGATGTTGATGATGGTCTAAAGAAACTTCATCACCCCCGCCGCTACTGTTTCAAAAATCAATAAAACAAAGTACAAATTAGACTACAATGATTCGATTCCTCAAGCGTTTTAAAATTTAGTATATAATGATTATTAAATTAAATGTCAAGCTTTGTTTAGTACTGTTTGGTTTGGTTTGGCCATGCAGTTATTAGTAGAAGAACATTTTCATCTGAGAGTCTCGTCTTTTTTTCTTTCTACCTGACTATCTCTCTACTGGATGGTGACAAAACCATTATATTTGAACGTGAGCGACTTCTATTTAGCGGTGTCCTGGAATCACCTATTAAAACAAATAAACTTGTAATTAGTTGTTTTCCTATTTATTATTAATTGTGGTATTATTAATGGAATTAATTATATGAAACACGATAGGTAAGAAAGGAAAAGAATACATAGTATAAATAAGTCTTACTGGATTTGTCTCTAGGTTGTCTCTTTCTCTTCTGGAATGCCTGTCCGGTTGTTAAAGCTTCTAGAAGATTGTCCATGACTCCTGTATTATCTCCAGAATTCATGTCTAGCAATGCCTTTTTCCTTGCTAGCCTTTCTTGTTTTTCCAACTCTGCCTTAGCCTTAGCTTCTTTTGCTCGTCTAATTTTCTCTTCTGTTTCACGTAACTTTACGTTGTCTTTGTATGCTTGGCTAAATTGATCTTTAAACGTTTTCATGTCACCTAAGAACTCTTCCACGGTATACTTGTTTTTGTCAAAGGCAAAATAATCAGCCAAATCCGAATACAACTTGTCAATTTTACTATACATTTGATGAAGGATATTGTACTGTTCTCTAGCTTCCACAGCAAATGGTTGCATCACTTCATAAAACCTATCATCTGGACCTTGTGGCACTTTTGAGTTTTTCAAATCTGTTTCCAAGTTCTTGAGATCCGCATCCATTTGCCTTAAGGATTTAAAGATTGTATCAACTGACACTCGAGCAGCCTTATCCAGATGAATCAATTCTTCGTCAAAAACCAACACTTCGGGGAATTTTGCTTCTACTGTTTCAACAAGGTAATGGAGTAGCGTGTGCTTATTCTCTACGTCCTTTGTGCTAGATAGTTTAGGTAAGTACGAAATTTCAAAGCCCACAGCTTGCCCATTCCTTGAACCAGAATTCATTACGTTTCCTAAAAGTAAAACAAGTTCTAAAAGCTTTGCCAGCTTTTTCGAAGTCTTAATCTCTTCACATGCCGCAGTTGCTGCAACTATCCCAGGTTTAATGTCTTGAACGGTGTCGCTGTACAATGATTTGAACTTGAGAGAGCGAAGCCTCGGAACTAAGCGTTTGATTGCTGATATTGTCACTGCAAACTGTTCCGCATCGCTGAGCTCATCATAATCCTTTTTCAATTCCTCCAACCTCTTCAGTTGATCTGGTGGCGGAAGTTGGTTTATAAGTTGTTCCAGTAACGCGCCTGACAATACCGATGAATCACACTGAAGCAATGCCACTTTTACTGATTCGTAACTCATGTGCTTTAGCGAACCACTTAAAAGGATTGCGAGATTTTGAGCTGACTTTGGATCTAATACTCGGAGCTCCTTCACTTTCTTCCCGTTTGTTGCATTTCCTTTGTCTGCTTCATCCTTATTTGCTTTATGCGTTGGTTTAGTAGAAAATCGCATTAATCCTTCTATAATTTCTTGTGAAGCAAGTTTTTCCTCGTCAACTTTCACCCAGAAGGAATTTTGCGATAGCTTTTGCGGGTCGATCTACATAAGGTTTTAAAATAATGTGATGATCAATATCCAATTAATATTTTTTAATAAATAACTCTCAGTAGTACTAAAGTTTTAAAAATTCCTTCGTACCGTTTTCCAAATGGCTTTCTTCATCGGCACTTCCAATTGCCATTTCTTCTTTGGCTTCATTCCATACGGTAAGGACTCCAGCTTTGGAAGCATAGGCGGTGGTGGACCGGTTCCTCCTAGTGCCATCACCCCACCAGGAGGCGGGGGTGGTGGAGGTCCTCCACCAAGTCCAGGTGGTGGTGGTGGTGGAGGAGGACCTGATCGTAATCCTGGAGGAGGAGGTGGCGGCGGAGGCCCTGACCCTGGAGGGGGTGGTGGAGGTGGCGGACATCCTCCTGGCATCGGAGGAGGAGGTGGACCGATTGGTTTTATAAATTTTCCTACATGTTCAGCCGCGGCTTCATATTCTGACTTAGGGATCCCACCCGCCTTTATCGCTTCCTCCAAGCCCAGTAACTTCGTCTTTAACTGTTCTATCTGAGCATCAGCTTCCTGCTTCTGAGTTAAAGCTTCTTCTAGTTTATATGTCAACTCGTCATTTCGCTTCTCATCTGCTGCTCTTAGTTTTTCTATAAATAATAAAATATTTAAGATATTGACGAAATTGAAAATTTCCTTGTAATTAATAATTGTTGTTATTGCACCACTGATGTTAATACATCAACCCTTAACTTACCGACTACAAGGTTTGTCAATCCGTCTACATCGATTTCAAACTTTTTCGCACGAAAATCAGGATCATATCCACTCCGATGAAGGACAATTTGTGCGATGCATTCTTCAATTAATTTAAAATACGCGGATCTGGAATATATTTTAAACTTTAATTATTACCAGTTCAATGAAAAGAGTTTAATGTGTCAAATAAAGAAAAGAAACGGAAAGAAACTGCAGTCAAACTTTAAGCGCATTCTCAATTCATATTAACTGTAATATATGTGTACAAAATAAAACTTTAAGAATTCACACTATTAACATAAATCTACAAAAAAATGATGGTTAATTAAAGTGCACAGCCAAATAGTAAAATGAATTTTTTTCAAGGACAAACAAAAACAAATTCATAGAAACTACAGAGTTATCATGAGTTGCAATATTACTCACTAATGAACTGAGATTGTGTTGATAAGTGTTGAACAGATTGCAAATTGCTGAGCTGAATCACTGCTGAAGAAAGGCGAGCTGAGGAGGAGCAGTGATAGAAAGAGCAACGAGCAGACAGAGTTCGATTGTCGATATTATTTGAATTAGAAAAGTTATTGAATGAGGAGAGTGAAATTAAGATGAAAATTAACTTGTATATATTCCATAATTAAAATTACCTTATTAAGTAATCATCCCTAATACACAATAGATGTTGCAGGATAGCTAAGAAGAGGGGTTCCGCAGGTGTGTCACCAATCAGGCTCTGAATCACTTCGAAACACTGCGTCGTGTCATCAAAGTCGTTATGGATATTATCAAATTTTTCCGATAATTCTTCAAAGTCCTCCTCTTTATGTTTCAAGAACAACTCAATCTGAACTTCCATGTCCCCTTTAGCTTCCGCTTTCAGTTCTTCAATCGTCCCGTATAGACCTGCCCGCATGAACTCGTTCCTAAGAAATATCCTAAACTCAAAGTCTTCCGGAATGTTGACGATGGCGTTGATTAATTGCATACAGCTTAGCCTAGTCATTTCGTTGTCGCGTAGCGTCACTCCTTGGACGATGGCAACGAACCGGTCCCTGCCTTGGTTCTCTGCAGCTATCGTGATAGCTTCAAGAACCCTTTCGTGTCCTTGTAGATCCGCTAGAATACACATGGCGGCCAAAAGCTTGGCAGATTCTTGCATTGCTGTAGGTCGAAGAGGGTCCAGGGACCTTGCTATCAAAATGAACACTTCTTTGTGCTTGAATACACTTCGGAGTCCATACGTGTTATTCATGAAGGATTTTAAACAACGGAGACATTCCAATTGGATCTTAACCGTAGAATCTATCGAAGCCCCTTTCTCATGGGGCGGTCTGTACGCATCGTTAAGCACGTCGAGTAAAGTTTTAAGGCCATCCCCTCCAAACTGTTCTACCCAAGAGACTGGCTGACTGGATAATGCAATTCTAAGAGATTCTACAATGTGGGATATCTTGTTAAGGCTTAGCGTTTCCCGATGTTGTCTTCCAAGACAGTTGATATAGTCTTGAGGGCTATCTAATTTACTTTTCGGGCCGGCCGAATAGCCTTTATCCCGCATTCGAAGGAGTTGCCGTTTTTTATCAATTGGCTGTTCTAAAAGTGGTCTTCTTTTCTCATCCGATAAATTCATATCGTCCAACATTTGTAGAAATCTCTCTTCTACTTGCTTATCTGTTAAATTAATCTCATCCTCCATTTCGGGAAAATCGGGTTCGGAATGCGGACGGGGAAGGGAGGAACCTTTACGACTTTTTCCTGTTCCGATCATAGTGATCTTGTCCAGCTACAAAATAGAAAAGGGTACGCATTAGTTATGATCATTTTGTCTAATATAAAAAATGTACCAATTGCATGTACATCTTGTACTTACGAAACTATGCGTAGACTTCACTTTATCTGAACGGTGCGACATTGTGATGATTAAAAGAGGTTGTACCTCGTAATTACTTTATTCTAAACTAATATTCCTTCACTCTCCTTTCAACCCTAAAAGATTTTTCTTTAGGGTAGTCACACAATAAAACTGACCCACAGTTTAAGCTTACTTTACAAGAGTTAAAACAATAAAGTTAATCTACAACAAAATTCAGGCAGCATGATGCTCCTAACAGTCTATAAAAACTTTCAATCAACTTTTCATAATTTCATATATTTTTCTTATATTTCAATGGCACACAATTACAAGTGTCCGTGTCATTCTGATCATCACATCCTTCTTCACTGTTAAACCCATGAATCATGGCTTATCATCGTTACATAAAAAACAGAAAAACTTATCTCTCCTCGTCACCTAATCAAAGTTTTAGAATCATGAAAACAGGTACAGAGCTTATTTGGCTGATTTACCACCTCAATGGATTGCCTTTTGTGATTGTACTTTGTTCACAAAACCTCATAAACTTTCCAAAATCCCCGTTTACAACCCTCCATATTAAAATTATCTTAATCAACCCATCAATAAAAATCCCAAAATAAAAAAATCAAAAAACACAACAAAGATGATTTTTAATCACCGAGATTAAAACCGTAAAACCTTATTTAAACAATATAACTCATTTTTACACTAATTCATCATCAGATAATTATCTTTAATTATGTTTAATTAAGTTTACGTCTACAAATCTGTATTTATAAAGATGATGACATGAATTTTGTTGTTGATGATGATGATAATCCGTCAGTTGGCTGACTGGACTGTAAAAATTCGTTGATGCGACCCTGCTTTGATTTCAACCACCTTTTGCATGTTTTTTAATCCCGTCCTCTCTCTGCATATCCCAAGCATGAAAAGTCCTCGTTTAAAAAAGCATTACAAACTCCAATTTATCTTCCGTTTATATCGTTTTTTTCCATTCACTTCCTGTCACTTTTTTCATCCTATCCTGTCCGTGCTTTCTCTGTTTATAGACGAGTATGCACTTTTGTAAAGAACAAACGGTCCTCATCAACTTTCGTCGTTCCCGTAATAGTTAAAATATTCAAATGAGAAAGAGGAGGAGAGGGTAAAGCTTTGCTTTTTTCAATGTTTTGTACGGATGTGAGCCATGTGATTTAGCTGAGGTTTTGGGGCAAAAGGGGAATAATATTGGGGTATTAAGGACACGGGGAGAAAAGGCGGGAAGGCGGAGAAAGTTGAATCTGGTTTTGGTAAATGTGCAAAAGTAGAGTTTTTTAAAAGGTAGACTTTGTGAGAATCTAGTCTAGTTTTTTAAATCAATTTAAATCATGTAATTAGTGAATAATTGGAAGAAAGGAGGTTTTGAGAGATAACAGGAAGTGGTTTTCTTTTGGAAGATGAACAACTTCCCACTTTGTTGCCGTTTACTGCTTCGGAAGGAGTTAAGATGGGGTAACAACAGGGGACGAAGTGCAAGTTCTTTTACAAGGTTTGGTGACTACCTTCAAAAGCGTAGGGAACAAGCGGAGAGGTCTGTTCTGATTCAATTGGCAAATGGGGAAGTGGCCACAGAAGTTAAAAACTATTTGCAATCCACGTTCGGCCCTTTGGATTCAATTTATCAGTACACAATTCCAAGGAAAAGTGGACAGAGACATGCTCAATCGTCATCAGCGTTCCAAGGTGGGGGAGGAGGAAGTGGTGCTTCAAGGGGTACTTATCACTGGCTATTGGCAGAGTTCTCTTCGTTTGAATCTGTTCATAAGTGCCTAGAAAATTGTGAACCTTCAGAGGGGAGCATGCCATTTCACTCCTCTATGTGCTGGTATCAATCAGAAAGTAGGAATGGGAAGGGGAAAGGGAACAATGGGGCTTTGGAAGGAGAAACGATTCCGGTGGAAAATCTGGATGGGCATAGTGTACCGGTGCCGAATTTCAAGAAAGGAGCAACTCTAAGCGACCAGTTATTAATTTTGGAGGATTCTACAAAACTGACTGAATTGGGGATAAGGGTTCGATTTTTACTTGCTAGTCAATTGGAGAAAGCTTTTGGGAATATGTTTCCACGTGGCTGTGTTCTTCCTTTTGGTTCAACTGTTTCTGGGATTGGAAGGCAGTCGGGGGATTTGGACCTTGTTCTTGTTCCTGACCGTAAAGAGATATTCCCCGAAAATAGCAAAGATTCGTCTAGTAAAAACAAAGGAAGGCTTTTTGCACAAACGAAACTCTTCACTGCGGTTAACACCGCTAATGCTCGCTTCCAAACTCAAAGGGTTATGGAGACTCTGGCGGATGTTATTCAGCTCTTTGTTCCGGGATGTTCTCATGTCCAGAGGATTCTTCAAGCTCGAGTTCCTATCCTTAGATTTTCTTCGGACTTTACAGATCTTCAGTGTGATGTTTCAATGACTAATTCGTAAGATTATCAAAAATATATTCATTCTTAAATGCGTTTTATGTAAATTTTATTAATTTTGTTGTCTCAATCTTGTGTTTGTAGAAGTGGAGTCCACATGTCAGAGTTGATTTACATTATGACACAAATTGAACCACGATTTCCTACTCTTCTCTTTGCCGTTCGCTCTTGGGCAGCTGCAAGAAAGATTACAAACCCTTTTCCTGGTCGACAGCCAACTAATTTCATGTTTGTAATGCTTCTTATCTACTTTCTCCAACAAAGGCAACTTTTACCTACCCTGGACGTTCTCTTCAATAATGCAGGTATGTTTTATACATTGCTATGCTATATTCCTTTATTTTATATTAGATTTTCAACAAATATGTTTTTATATTTGTATTTGATATTGATAATTAATTAAAACTAAATAAATAATAATAACAATTTCAATAAATAAAATGTATGTATTGCAGGCCCTGAAGATCACCGTGTAACTTCTGATGGGATTGATTGCAGTTTTCTTCGAGACACTAATCAAATTCTAAAATATTTTACACCAAACTCAAAGGATGATTCATTAGCGGAACTCTTATTCCATTTCTTTGAATTCTACGCGGAATTTAATTTTGCTACAAAAGCTGTATCACTACTGACTGGATCTTCATGGGGAAAGCCGGACGCCGGCCCGTTGTATATTCAAAATCCCTTAGAAAGACATTTAAACGTTGCAAGAAATGTATCGAAAGAAGAGGTCACGCGCTTAAAAAGTGAGTATTTTTAAGATACAAACTACGAACAAACTGTATGGGGCTCTGAAGTCTCACGGTATATTTGAAACAACATATATTATGTATAACTGTTTCTGTTTTAGATGAATGCTGTTCTGCCTTATGGAAACTAGAAACATCGTGGGACTCTCTTCACCAATCCAGAAAAAGTGGAAAGGCTCCTCCGACTGACGTTACCATAAAAGACTTGTTGTTTCTCCCTACGTTAGACAGTAATCATAATCATCATAATCATGGAGCACCCAATGAGCCACGATTACAAATTAAAGAATTGTTTACTAAATGACAAATGATAAAAAATTAATTTTTATTATTTTATCAATTGTTTATGCATGATCATCATTTCGCAGAGTTTTTATAGTAAAATCAGAATGAATCCTATAAGCTATCTGTTTACATTTTGTTGATCCTATCATTTCTTGTCTTGAGTCTGTTGGTCAATATGCCATTTCAAATTGTGAATTTATCATTTTACAATTCATACAATACCGATAATTTGTGTGCATTGTTTACGGTGTTCGGTAAATTGTCTGAATGTTTGTTGTTCGAATACAAATTGTCTTTCAAATTATCTCAAAACATGCAATTCGGTAATTTGTCTAAATGATACTTTGTCCTTATCTTGTTAAAAGGCAAATATTATCTGAAAAATATTGTCTGAAAACCATTTTGTCTTAATTTTTAACTTAAAATGCAAATAAGGCCTTGTCTGTCCTTTGCCTTTGCTTTGGTAGTATGCAAATGCAATTCCCAATTTTCCCATTCAAATTCCATTCAAAAAGAAACAGAAAAGTAAACAAAGCATGAAACATCCTTCTAATGCTTTATATACTCTGCACCGAGCACGACACTTCTTGTAGTGCTTCTGCGCACAGCCAGAGCAGAGAGGGCTCATATTTTTGTCCTGAATTTTCCTTTCCTCACGCAAAATTGGAAAGGAGGAAAGAGGGCAAAGCAATTCCCCCGCTCAACGCTCATTTGCATGTTAAACAGAAAGCGGGCGGCGTAGAGTTTTGCATATATAATGAGCTCAAATCGAGCCTAACTCCGGCATTTTCCAGCTCCTGAGATGAGCCTCGCTGCTCACTCGGATGGATTTTTTGCTCAATTTTTTCTCTCCTCTACAAAATCACAAAAGTGGTAAGGGGGGACCCTTCTCAAATTTCATTTTCCCGTTCAAAACTCCGTCCAAAAATGAGAAGCACAGAAAAATTAACACAAAAGCATGCTACATCCTTTTATGCATAAGTTGATACACTGCACCAGCACGACACATCCTTTATTGCTTATGTGCACAAAGCAGGGGAGCGACTGAAGCTGTGCAAATTGACTTCCTTTGATTTTGCATTGAACAAAATACGGATTTAGGGGTAATTTAAAGCAAGGAATCCGATTCGAATTTTAGCTTATTTGTTTTTAAAATTTAAATTAGTTTTATTTTAATGGGTCGTTAGAATTACTCCAATTTTAAACGCTTAATTAAATTTTAAAGTATTAATGAACTAGCTTGCGGCCCGATTCTATTGCATCGGGATTTTAAAACTTGAATTGTGTAATTATCTTTTGATTAAACTGTAGGAATTAATGTGTAACGGTATTAAGTTCTTAATTGGAATTGATTGAGCAGTTGTGATAATATTCACGGAACAATAATAAAAATAATCCAGAAATTTGGATCAAAAAACAAAAAGACTATTTTTATAAGATGGCTATTGAATGGATAGGATAGATTATGTTAAACAGAGAGCAGACGGGAAAGTGGATTTGCATACTCTGCATATTTCATGGGCTCATTTAGAAAAGCGTACAATATTCGAGAAAGATTCTGAAGCGTCTAGAACCTTCGATGGAATTCTAGAAGGTTCGTTTAATTGTTTTAGCAGGAAATACACAAATACGTTTAAATCTCATATGCACTGATGCATCTCACATGATAAACTACAGAGTACAGTTTTCTATGCAAAGTAACTGATATGCAGCGTTCACTGCAAAGAGCAAAGGATTCCCCCGCTCAAAGTTCATTTGCATATTAAACAGAAAGCGGGCGACGTAGAGTTTTGCATATATAATGAGCTCGACAGGCATTTTCCAGCTCCTGAGATGAGCCTCGCTGCTCGCTCGGATGGATTTTTTGCTCAATTTTTTCTCTCCTCTACAAAATCACAAAAGCCAGAAGGCAAATGAAGCTCTGGTTTGCTTTGTTCTTGCAGTGCAATGCACAAAATATGGATTTGGGGGTATTTTGAGACGAGGAATCCGAATCTGGGGTCAGAATTTTATTTTAAAGTCTGATTATTTTTATTTTACTTCAGGATAAAGACAAATATTGCATTGGAAAAGGTTTTATGTCGTTAGTCACGTGTGATTCATTGTGCCTCTGAGATGATTGCTATTTTTAAACCCCTTTCTGAAGAACTCACATTTGTTACGAAGCTTCATATTATGTAATAAATTAATATTTCCGTAAATTAAGACAAGATGTTTTCAGACAGTTTGCTTTGGCAAAAAGTGCTTTTCAGATTAAAAATTCAGACAAAATTTTTTAAAAACAAAAATGATATTTTCATTAAGACAAAAATGGCTTCCGACAAAATGCATTCAGATAACGTGTTTTAAGACAATTTATCTAGAAATTTGTTTACATTGACCTTGATTTAGTCATGGTACCTGAGCCAAAGTTGACAATTTTTGCCTTTTTTACAATTTTGTGTAAATATCCTTCAAGTCACGTGTGAATCCATGCATTTAGTTGTATTTGGTGGCAAAACCGTTGGTGAAGCAATAACGCTCAAAGTCAGCCTTGGTTTCTTTCTGTCCATATTCACTATGCATTCATAATATTGATCGGTTTTTGTATTGCTATAAAGAACATCTCACGGAAAGTTATTTTGTATCTTCTTATATTCATAAATTATTCATATATTTAAATTACAAACTTCCTTTCAAAAGGATTGTGATAAGGTAAATATTTTTATTTGTAAAAAATGTAAAATGATTTTTGTTTTCATTAACCTATTTTTTAATCGACAGCAACAGCACCAGAAGCGTTTCATCATAATCCAAGGGAATGAAAAAGTTCCTACAAGCATCATGAGTTTACGAAGTGACAGGGGAGAGAGATGAGCAAAGAAAGTTTCCGTTTTGATTAGATCTCTCATTCTGGCAATACAAAAAAGTTTATTTCCATATTTGCATAAGCATTTTTTCTTTTCGTTTGCCTTTGCTGCTGCTAAAGCTGTGACAATAATAAAATAGAAAAGCCTCCCAAATCGAATCCCACGGTTACGTAAACTTCACCGTGATGGTGTTTAACATCATTCAATCCTCAACTCATCGATGCATAGAAAAGAAAAGAGAGATCAAGCAATAAAATGCATTTTATACGCTAATGCTGGCTCTGTTGATGATGTTGATGCTGAATTTGTTTTGTTGTTTGTATGAGTGAAAAGAAGGTTTCGGAGAGATGGATAGAGAGATTGGATTTTTGAAGAGGAAAAATAGCTAAAAGAGGAAGAAGAAAATTGTTATTGAAGGATTGCATTAGGCTTTTATTTGGATGATCTTGATGATGAGATGAGATGACGACGACAGTGGAGAGCAGCGGTGGTGGCGGCGGTGGCAAACGATCGTGTTTAGGCTCAATTTAGGTGGGACTGTTACTGTTGCTGATGTAGTAGGAGTAAAAAGATGTGATGCTGCGTTAGCTCTGATTTTCTTCTTTCCTTCATGACTCGACTCAACAACTTTTCTCTTGGTTGTATGGAGGAATGGAATTAAATTTTGAAAAATTGAAAAAAATATTTTTGATAAAATACAATGATCAGAAAGAGATGAAATCAACAAGCAAAAGTTTTCGAGTGAAGTTTTGTTTGAAAAGATTTTTTCTAAACATAATTAGAGATTTGCGTATGAGTTTCTTAGAAACACAAATTCATGATACAACTTTATCTCTCACTCGGTCTGGAAAGATTTGGAAGGAGATTGAATTGTAAATTACTGAAGAGATTATATAAAAACTAAAATTCTTTTATCATTCTCACATCCTGTTGTATATTATCTTCAATTACAACTTGCGACTTTAATATTTACATTTAACTAATTCATTATAGTCTCTCATTGCCCCGAAAAGTTACACATGAAAAGCATTCCTTGTTGTCCCCTGTAGGCACTTACATTAGGCACCCACGACTCCGACCAAAGTATTTTAAGCCAAATATCTCTGTGAGAAGGAACAACACCACATCACGAAGGAGCTCTTTAAAAAATAGATGAAAAAACCAGAGTCAGAGTTAGAGGAAAACAGAGAACAAAAGGATAATAAAAAATATGGTTATTTCATTCCTGTTTTTTAAGAGTATAAGTTCTAGACTAGAGTTTGAACCTCTCATTCGTTCATCCTTCCCTTCATCTTGTTCGTTTCAACTAAAGAGCCGAGGATGGATGTGAACAGTGCCTCATTTCATCTTCATCCCTCTCTCAAACTCCAACATCGTAACAGCCTCCGTTGCTATACAATTCAAGCTCCGCATTCGAATCTTTCTTTAACAACGGCACGGAAAACCTACGAGTTGCGGGCTACTACGACGAGTACGAAAGCCAACAAAGCGTTTTTTCTACTTTTCCTTTTTTACGTAAGCTTTTACCCGATTGCAAATAAGAGAAAATAAAAGCTTCGGTTCCTATTTCTCTAAAAACAAAACTCGTCGTCGTCGTCAACCCTCGTTATTTACTTCGTATGAAAAAAAACTTTTTGAAAGCGTTTCTCCCGAACTTGAGTTTTCAGGAGAGCAAAATATACGATTCAAGTTTAGGAGAGAGTTCCATGTATTTTTATCTTTCCATCCTCATGATTACATGAAAACTCCTTTTCATAAGTTTTTTTCTTCCTCTTTACAAAACACAGAAAAAAGGGGGCGGAGAAAAGAATAATGTTGAAAGGTTGAAAACAATCTTCCCACATTCCCCTTCTGTACATATTCAAGCAGAGAGTTTGATACTTAAGCTAAGCTTCTTCATTGAAGCCAAACAACGTTGTTAGAACTTCGAGTCTTCGAGTATAAAGAATCATATATCTCTATTTTAACATATAATTTAAAAGGCCGAATGGATTGCCGAAGCCGACAAGGCTTTTTTATACATGAGGGAAACCCTGAGCAGCCAGCCCCGTCATATCCTGAAAATGTTAAAACCTAAAGGAAAAACTAACCCAGCCTGGTTAATCATCCTTCTTCACTCCCAACCATAAAATGTTCGGCGAAAATTTTCCCATTCCTTTTTCTATTTACGAAAAATGGGAAAAAATAGACGAGGAAGAATATGAATAAAACCACGCTATGTAAAAACGCCAAAGAAGAGAGATTTTAAGCGATATAGAAAAAAAGTAAAAACTTTGTAAAATAAGTTCCAACCCAACTCGTATAAAAGTGAAGAGGATGGAGTCCTTCCTATGAAATGAAAATCCCCCGAAATAATAATAACGATGATGATGTTGATGAACCTCTCTCTCTTAAACTCTGTAGCCCTCTGCGTTTAATAATACTTGATAGATTGACCAACTAACAACAACTCGAATGCTCTTCCAGCACCACAAACAAACAACAACACCTTTTCATTAAATAAAAATATCTTAATTTAGTTAAAACTTTCATGTAAATCATTATTTAACGGAGTTATCAACTCCGTCAGTAACATATTCGCCTGATATCGCACTTTTTGTTATTACCCCATTCGTTTAATTAACTCAAAACGTTGTCTCGCTCTCAATGTTAAGTGGCGTTTTAACTTTGTTCAGTGTTGTGCAAAAGAATCAAAAAGGGGATTAATTAAAAGCCATTTAAAAGTCATTGTGTCACAAAGAAATATCTTTCAATATGAGGGTAATCCAAAACTCCTGTGGATAGAAGTAAGATGAAGATAAGTTTGTTGAAGAAGGAGTAAGAAAAAGGTCATCATTCACTCGCTTCAAAACATAGTCCCTCCAACCCTCCTTTTAATTAGTGGGGTTTAATCAATGAGCCCTTCTGTCAAACTTGCTACGAAAATACGGAGGGATTTGGATTATACAAAGCAAAATCGTATAACCCGGGAGTTGAGTTAATTAGTCATTGCTTTAATGTTGAGATTAAGTGAAATATTTGAACATAAAATACGTGACAAGGAACAGTATATTGACTTTAAAGAGTTTTTGGAACCTGTTTCAACATGTTGAAAAGGCTTTTATAAATGTACCTTGAAAGCAATCGAACGAGGATGGCGTACCTTTGGCTTGATGTACGAATACGTACACCAATGGAATAATTTCGTAAGTCATTAAGTGAGTTAAGTTTAGTTAAAGTTCAAATTTGGTAGACCTAGACCCTTTAAATTTGACATTTAGTTAGCCACAGTTCAGCATTAAAACCGGAAGTCCTTTAAAATATTGAAATTTTAAAACGTTCAAAATCCTTGAATATTGTATTGTTATTAGAAATTAAAAGAAATAGATGAAATAATTCGTACAAAAAAGTGTTACAAAAGTCAATTGCCTAATCTATTGTTTGGTTTAGTGAGAAGCGCAATCAATTAAAATTTTAATTTAATAGCTCCATTGTTTTTTAAGTTGAGGAAGTGATAAAATGCAAAACGAATCAAATTTTTACGTAATTCATTTCATTATATAGTCGTATGATCTATTGATTTCTAATATTCAGTACATTCTAGTGGGATTTTTAGCGTTGCGAAATATTTTGAAGGTCTTCATCTTGCCATAACGTATTTTTAATTTTATTTTTTTTTGTGGTTTTTTGTTAGATTGGATACCAACTTAATTACTCTTGAACGGAGGAACGGAATCTCCTTAACTGACTGAGGAGATTGACAAGAATTAATTTTAGGAAATAAAGAAAACTAACAAATTATCAACAACTTTTTCTAGTCTTGGTTGTGATTGTTGAGGAGAAGGCGATTTTAATTTTACTTAACGCTTCGTTATATCTTCTGTGAATTTCGATTTCGAAAGAGAGGAAAAATAAATTTCCCAAATACAATAGTTTTAAGTGTGCGTAATTTAAAATATTTTTGAGACTTTGTTTCTAATTTAGTAAATTTTTATTATTATAATTGCCCGAGACCATAGAAAGTAGTTTTTATAACAACAGTATAACGAGAAATCAGAAGGGGAGGAAAAATATGGATACTCTCAAAATTGAACATGTAACGGGGGAACTTGGAGGTGATCATATTATTTCAGAAGAATGCAATGCAGTCACTACAAATGTCACCTCCCACTCCATCATGCAAAGCTCATTAAGCCCAGGCAGCGTTGTTAACGGAGACGGGGAAGAAACAATAACTACTAACGGGACCGTATCAATGGAATTGGATGGAACGGAAGAGGAGCATCATCAACATCAGCATTGCGCCACCGTTTCACATGACATGAATGGTCAATTGGAAATAGAAATCCCAGCAGGGGAGTCGAGGGAGGGGGCAATTCACACCATCCAACTACAGTCTCCGGGAGGAAATACTCACATAGTTGAAGGTCTGGTGGTTACAAGCGCAGGAGGGATTGGAACGGGGGAAGATGGTGAAACCACAGCAATTTTTCACCCTGCAACCACCGGTGCATTTATTTTGCCTACATCGCATTCTCATAGTAACCACTTGGCTGGCACCACTCTTGTTACAACGAGTTCGGCTTCACCCACATCATGCGAAGTAATTACAGCGGATGCTTCGGAGCACCATATCCTATCTGGTTTACAGGTAGTGAGAGTGGCGTCAGGGGAGAATGGAGAAACTATCTTCTTGGTACCCTCCTCCGCCGCTGGAGGTGATAAGGATGCAATGCAGCAAGTAATGGTGCTTCAGTCGGCAAGTTCAGAGGAACTCGGGGAAGACGGAGACCCTGTTCACCATGTCACGCACGAAATTGTTGAAGAATCTGTTGAAATCAATATCCCATCCCCAAAGCCTGTTCTTACAACTGTAAAACAAGAATCCGTTGGAAATAAAGTTAATAACGCCTCCACAAATGGAGAAGAAACGAGATTGGTTGTAGCTGTCTTAGAGGATAATGGGAGTGATGAAGTAACTTTGCAGAACAATCAACACCAGCAACAAAATCCATCAACTGCTCACATCAACAACACTACCACACTTGTTGTAGTTTCAGAAGCCATGGATAACACCGCCACTAACAGTGAAGCTGTTTCCACCCCATCGGTTGTGACCAAGGTCTCTGCTGCAGTAAACTCTATTGCAGCAACTGATACTGCAAATGCAGCTATCCCCTCAACCTCAGCAGCAACTAATCCTGAGAAGCCTATTGCAGAGACTAAGCCTACACCGACAAAGAGAACGCCAGCTCGAGCCCCAATCACCACAAATGGACCTAGCATTGCAGACGATCGACCCAAGCGGAAAGCAGCTATTAAAGCGACAGCCACTCGACAAGCTGCCTTGGCAATTGCATCTCCAAGAAAGCGGTCGTTGTCTCCAAAGGTTGCTGCGGCACCCAAGGGTACAAAGATAAAGGTAGTGGAGACGAAAGCAACTACTCCTGCCCAAAATCCACTACCAATCACTCCACCCACTCCAATTTTTCTGAAAGGGAAGGGATCATCATCGTCAAGGATGGTTACCCCAATCATTAGCAGCGTAACTGGAAGTGTTGGCCCATCCACTTCGCGATCTGTTATTGCATCAGCAACACCATCCACGTCTGGAGGGGTGATTGGAAGCGGTGGTAGAATTCTGTTTGGGTTGCCACCTCCACCTCCAGTCGTGTTGCCCACGGTAAAGTCAAGTAAAGGTGGAGTTAAAGTGTTCGTGGGTGGGAAACCTCTTTATACTCCTCCAAAGAACAGTCTTGATCTCCTCCCAGAAGATCTAGTGTCGGATAGTGATGAGGAAGCGGATGGGTCTCCGGTGCGAAAATGTATTGTTTGCTTGAGAAGAAAACGTTTCACAGAGGATGTTTTTGAAGGCGGACAACAACCGATTGGATCACCGAGACATCAACCTCGACTTTTGGAATCTATGGAAGTTTTATTACGTCATCTGAATATTCCAGTATGCATCTAAAACTCTTCTAATACGATAGTTTTTAAGCTATTCCAATTTTTAATATACACTTTGTTTCTATTTGATTTTATTAGCTTCGAGGTAAAGGTCATGAAGTTGGTTTATGTTTCTCATGCGTAAATCATTTACAACGTTGGCACATCTTTAAATGCGCCGTCATAAAACGACACGAAGAAGCAAAGCCCCCAGGTTTATGCTTTGATAAAGACCCTCTCCATCTGGACGTCTTCGAGACTAGGATTTATCGTAATTGTAAAAAGATGATGAAAGTGAAGGAAGTCTACAGATCTGCTACTCACTCCCATTACGCACGAAGACATCTCACTGACAAAGATTGGGATTACTTTTGTCAACAATTATATCGCTTTAATTCTTCACGAGCAGAGCGTACCAAAGAGTTGGAGAAGCACTTGACTTGCAGGGAGAAACTCTCCCATATTTATTGCATTAAATGCCAAAGATTAATAAGGAATGGGAAGAAGGGCTTTGTAAAGCATATGCGGACACATCATCCCCATCAACAAGTCCTCTTCCCTTGTGACATTTGCGGAAACCATTTCCCTGAGAAAGGAATAGCAGCAGAGGAATTTTATTCGCATTGGCTTACTCATTTCTATTTCAACGCGTAAGTTATCTGAAAATGCGTAAGACACCTTTTGATTAAGATCCTATAAAATTATTCAAAAGTATAATTGAAAATTGATTTAAAGATGTGAAGAATGCGGTAAACGTTTTCCCACAAAACGTTCGTTGGCTCAACATCGCCAAAGTGTGCATAAAAACAGGTGAGTTTAAAAAACTGAATTTCTGAGCACTCGTTTTTATATGAGAGGGTAATATGAGATATTATTTTAATTTCAGTAACCGAGGTACTACCAGTTGGGCAGGTGAAGCAAATGATCAACATCGTCCTTGGAAGTGTGACCAATGTGACGCGACGTTTAAGATGAAAGCAGCCCTAGTCTCACATCGTGATGTTGTTCATCTAAATCAAAAGAATCATGTATGTAACATTTGTGGAGAAGCATTCAAAAGTGCAAGCTCCCTTCGGGGACATGTCCGCCGCCATGAAGGGCGACGGGATTACAAATGTGAAGTATGTGACAAAGAATACTATACATATTCTGCTCTCAAGGGTCACAAAGTTGTGCATCAAACTGCCAGGGACTTTGTGTGTGCAATATGCGGGAAGGCATTCAAGAAGAAAAAAGCTTTAGAGGTATTACAAGATCCATACGTTTTTGTGTCAACGTCACAGGCTTATTTTGACTCATTTCAAATATTATGCTAATTCGTAATTTATTTCCTTTTTTGATACTTTAGGAGCATGGAACATTGCACACTGGAGTAAAACCGCATCGCTGTAACATTTGCGGCCGGGAGATCAGAGTGAAATCTAATTTGTACAAACATATGAAGATCCACAAAAAGAATGCAGAACTGGGGATCACGAGTGGACGTGGTAGAAATCTCGGAATAGGCCGTAGTAGCAATGCGTCCTCATCTGCTGGTTCGTCTTCTTCAACATCCGTTCCCATTCCCTCCACTTCCACTGCTACCTCTGCTACGATCATCTCCGCTACACCTCAGCAGCAGCAGCATACCCAGCACCACACAATTATTCAAACTGGGGACAAGACCAACCTAATTACCACAAGTCCGTCAATGCCGATTCCAATCGGGAGGATAAAGATGGAGCCAAAAATTAAACAGATTAAAGTGGAAGATCGCATTTTAGAAATCAAACAGGAGCAGCCAACGCTAATTACTCACTTCCAACCGTCTTCCAGTGGACTTTCCAATTCTAGCACTGCTACCATCACTAATGCATCCGGTTTAGCCACATCCACATCTCCTATGCAAGGAACAACCGCGGTGGAATGTTTAGTTGAGAATGCAGATATTGGTAATGGAGAACATCGAGCTCCAATTGTTGTAAGTATTGTCACTGACGGACTAAGCGGTGGACCTGCAAGTATTCTCCAAATGGATCCGGAACAGCAGGCCCAGCTTTTGAGTGCAGTTACTTCCTTCGCAAACTCGCATAATTTGACGGGCGGGTCCGGTCCCACTTTTCTCACTACTAGTCACCTTCAGGCTGCTGTCTCCAGTGGGGCTGGAGGAGGGGGAACTACCAATGTGGTAAATACGGCTAATTCCTCGGGGTCTGGTCAAGATCCTATCCTTGGAGTCGCCACAACTCAATTCTACAACACTCAACAATTCTTCACGTCCTTGGATCAACTACAGCATTAAACAAACTAATAAAATAAAAGTGGAGGGGTTAAAAGAAAGAAAACTGAAAGTACCGTAAGTAAATTTTAGAAAAGATAAAAAGATAAGTAAATGGAAGAAGAATGGAAACGTAAAATTCATTCTGATGAAGCTCATTTTCAACTAAAGTTATTTTTAGCAAGTATATAATTAGTATAGTTGAAATTTAATATGCATAAATTTGATATTTA
Organism: Lepidocyrtus fimetarius; assembly: GCA_036507315.1. Taxonomy (NCBI): domain Eukaryota; kingdom Metazoa; phylum Arthropoda; class Collembola; order Entomobryomorpha; family Entomobryidae; genus Lepidocyrtus; species Lepidocyrtus fimetarius. The sequence goes on from JAANSO010000225.1 coordinate 38,455, forward strand.
TAACAAGAACAACTGTTTCATCTTATATCTAAACAGATATAATTCATATATATTATACTCCATATTATAATTAGTAAATAGCTGTTAAGTAATTAATGGTTTTATCTCAATCCATCAACCAAACTGATTGCATAAATATGGGAATATTTAATTTTTAATACTTTTTAACAATTTTGAATATTTTTGAGTTTTATATAAAAGGTATTGACTATTGACAAACACACACAAAATAAAGAAATTAACAACTTTGGTGATACTTTTGACATTTTGTCGCTTCAAAATATTTAAATGTTTACATATTAACTGGTTTAAGTAACAATTGTATTATAAAATGAATTGAATTTTAATTGGGAATAAGGTAGGTTGTTTGAAAAAATAGTTTTCTAGTTAACTAAGGCTATTTAATTAGACATTAGTATTGTTAACTTATACCTAGTTAAAAAATTACCACTAGTAAAAAATACGTACGAAGAATTGTTTCAGTTCGTTCCCTAGATTTGCAGGTATGTGGTATAGGTGTAGTTTGAGTAGGTAGTTATATGACAAGTGAAATACATTTTGTAGACTTAGAAAATCGAAACCCATACCGATTGATCTAGTTGTGTAGTAGTAAATAATATTTAATCTCGACCGTTTTTTGTATTTGTATTAGTAATTAGTATAGACGATGCATAAACCTTTTGCAATAATGATCTTTGCAAAAGAAAAAAATCAGAAAAAATATTTGCGTACATTTTTCTCGTGACGTTTATTTTTTAAGAAAGTGGTGACGTGGTGTTGCAAAAATTATTGTAATATGAAATATTGTATTCTAAATTGTTTAGCCTCGTAAATTTCCATTTAAAAAGAACGAATGAAAATGACTATAATGCATTATGCTAAGGTGAAAGTATAAATGGTGTAAAGAATAACTGTTCTTCCTATTAGAATTTTGGGCAAAATTCGTAGATTGGTATTAAATTAACACTTGTAATGTAAGCTTTACAAATTCTGTTTAAGGCCTCAACAATGACATTGTTGTCAGCCAGATTGATCAGTATCATTCTCTGTGAAGTGAGATGAGAAGAGAGAGATTGACATGTTCTAATGATTTTAAAATTGTTTGATTTATGAAAAAACAAAACAGGCCAATTTAAACCTACCTATATTTTTTAATAAATATATTTCAAATTCAGCAAAAATATCAAGATTGGAGCAGCAAATGTATTCATTTATTAATAATAGTAATATGTCAATTCAAACCTGCTGCATCGTTAATGTAATTTAGCAATTGATTAGAATTTTTCATAATTATTAAAGTTTTAAATTGGCACCTTACATAAGTTGTGAAATCTTAAGAGAGTTTGATGCATGGCTCATGAAATTTGGAAATCCGTCGTCATGCTGGTTTGGTGAAGGGCGCCGGCGTCATAAAAAGACATTTAAGCGACTTTTTAAAATTTACTCATAATCTAATTCATCGCTTCCGTTACCTTGAATAAAAAATCAAATCAAATGACAAATTCCTGCATAGAGAATACTTTAAACCCGAGAAATATGTTATTTGTAGCAGTGGCAATGATCCTCTTGGGATTATCAAATGAAGCGGTACTTGACGATACAGACAGTCCCAAGGTACGATATATACATAAAAAATCACAACTACATAATTAGCACACTTAAATATTATACTATTATCATCGTTTTGTATTAAATTTGACAGGGCAAGGACCCGCAACGTGATCGATATGGGCTTCGGGACCTATTGTTTTAAGAAAACAACTACCACCCCCAAGAGCAAAGGTAACAAACGAAAAACTACCACTAATCATAGTCCCTCAAAGGGGAACCGAGCTATACGTCAGGAAAGCTTCAAAAGGCCTGCTTTAACCTTTTCCAAATTTGCAAAATGGTATTTAGTTTGATTATGAAACTATTGAATACTTTTTATTGAATATTGAAACTTCATGCAATTTTTTAATTCAATAAAATTTTGCATGTTGTCAAAATGTAAAACGGGGCATTTCGATACATAAGATTTTATTACCCATTGGTGCATTTTTCCAAAATTCAGTTATTCATAATTCGTGCTAACTATATGTAGAATTGTTAAAAATTAACCCCCTGAAAGGTTGCAAGCTTAAGAGATCTTTAATGGTAAAAATTCTATTGCAAACTCTATAAAATCAAATATCCTGTCCGATAAAGAAATTCCTCTTCTGTGGCATTTTTCACTCAAAACACCTAATCAAGTTGCTTATTGTATGGAATTGGAAATAGCAATTATTGACCATGCATTCTGCTGTTCCTGACCTTTTCATTCAAAACGCGCCCTTCATTCATGAGACGTTAGGTTATTACATTTCATACTGCAGGCTCCAGCTTTTGCCATTTGTAACTTAACCCCATCATAATTAAATTAAATTATACGTAATTTACTACAGAAAAAATAGAAAAGTTTGTAAAAAGTTTACGCGTAGCTTTGTATTATCATCTTTATTATCATTGTGCACACAGTTTAACTCTCAATTCGCTGTAGCAATTTTGCAAGCCATTTAACTTGTTACCTTCCTACATGTAAAAATCATCCTTGTCATTTCTTCCCACGTTAATAATAATACCCACGTTACTCATAAATTGGCAGCTTCCTCTCAATTCAATCTTCATTTCCAGCTGCAAAAAAACTATTGTCTATGGACTTTGTCATGATGAATGGTCATGCATTCGTAAAATTACTATTTTTCCCTTTTAAACTCATATAATTTATGAAAATTATGGAACGCAAAACAATTACTCATTCAAACATTCTTTATAATTTTTCAGCTATTTGTCAAGTTGTACTGTTTTCGCCAAGTGCAAATCTACTCATCCTTGTATAATCTTTAAAAATGATTTTTGCAAACATAAAATCTGCAAGGTTTCGTTTCAACTGCATGATGGCAAGGCCAAACACCTAAACGCCGGCTCCATCCAAGTAACAAAGTAAAAACAAAGTAATTTGCAAAAATGAGTTCAGCCCCATACAATACTGAAAGTAAAGGCAATTCATAGAAATTCGCAACAATAATTTCTTCATTGTTTTTCATTCTGTCCTCAGGTCAGTGTAGTATTATGAGTTGGATTGGAAATGAAAGTTTGCAAAAAACACTCTCGCCTCTTTTGTATAGTAACCGTCTTGTGTCTGGCATCTGTAAAATAGCGTTTGTTCGTATCTGAAGCACCTATTGTGCTCGTAAATGTGTGACGCAACAGCTGACTGGACATGAATTTTTCCTGCTCTTGTGCGTGCTCCCTTTCAATCTGTGATCTGTGAGAGTTTAGTTCGCGATATGGAGAACTGCTCCATAATTATAATTAATTACTAACATTTTTGAAAAATGACTTCATTTTCCCAAATTGTTCACCGTTTTTAAAGTGAATTTGGGGGATTAACTCATTCTCACAATTAGTAATACTGCAACAAACACTAGCTGGAATAGGACTTTTTCGCAGTAATTTTTAAAGTGGTAAAGTTTTAATGGAGTTCGTAGTTTATTTAAAGTTTCATTAAATGTAATTTTGAATTGGGGGTTTATATTAAAAAAGATAGTGTTAAAAGGATTGTGCAATTCAGTATTCGTCCAGTATCGTTTGTCCCTCATGTAGGTTTTTAATAATGTATTAATAGTTCAATCATAGTCTCGTTATATTTTTCGATATTTTCTCATACTAGTAGTTTAAAAATGGCAATGACCTTATTAGCTCCAGCTGGAACTCTTACTTTTTCATTGCACTTCTACACGGCCGTTTCCTTATCGACTTGTTCCTGATCATATGCCAAACATAATAAGGTAATTAATATAACTCCAGCTTAATCGTTTAAATTCCAAAATAATTGGCATAGGCCTCTATTTAAAACACAACCAGTGAGATAAAAGAATTGACCTGGTTTGACTTGTCTGCTGTCTCCATGTCTATATCTGCATATGTCCAGTTTCTGTACGAGTATATTTTATTTAATTGATATTTAAACCCACAAATTCATTCACATCGTCAAAGCATCATTAAAAAAATATGTCAAATGAAATGTCAACTTTAAAATTGAAATGACGTTTTAATAATAACGGCATATCTGCATAACTTGCTGAACAAATGTATGATTCAAGTGAAAGGCAAACACGTAAACCGATCAGATAGGAATGAACCCGTTATGAAAAGATTTTGTCAAAGGTTTGCAATGCTAATGCACGGCTTACGATTAGTGCAATTTTTATGTATTTTTGCAGACCAAACGAAAGAGATAGAGTTTGTTAGTAGACAAAGCGGTTGACAGTTTGCAAATTGAAATGCATACAAGAAATGTCATAAAACGGATAAATCTGCATGAACACACACAAAACTTTAAATACCTTTTCACTACAATATGTACAATATTCCTTTTCAGTACAATATCAGTGTAATCAGCAATGTCAATGCGTACGAAATTAATTCCACGAGCCATATTACCTACAAGTCATTAACTGGATTTAATTTAATTTATGCTTGTAATAGAATTTGTCAATTTTCTGGAGTCAGTGCAAGTTTATTTATCTAACCTTTATGAATAAGACTGCCTTTCAGCTTTCTTATTGTGGGGCTACTTGAGACACTAACTGAATTTTTATTACTTTCTTGACGTAACTCTTGCTCCAGACCCACATAAAAACTCACGCTGTAATTGATTTCGTTATTTATTTATTTTGCGTGACTTCAAGACAGCGTGGCTAATGTGCATTTCATTTTGTATAGTAAGCAAACAAATTATTTCCCTATTTTTCATGTAATTGTTTTTTGAAGCTATTATCCAGAAAAAATGTCATTTTCCAAAGGTAATCGATTCCCGTGTTTGTTTCATAACATACTCGATCATTACAAAATTCCTATTGAATCGAATTTTCTAAATAAGCTTTTAGATTTTCAACTTTTATTGAAGCTCCCTACTTTAAATACCTTAATTGGTTTAGTTGATTACTTAAAAAATAGAAGTTACTAGGATGGGCAACTTTAATTAATTGTGAATCCTTTCTTTGTAAAAATCTAGTTGTGAGTGGATAATAATGATTACTATTGATTGCAAACATTTACAGACCTTGCTTTGGTATAATTCCTGTTCAAAAACTATAAGTCATGCACTGCAGAACATTAAAGTTTGCACGGTATTGTGATTCTCCAGCTTAAATTATAGTTTAAGGATTTATGGAAATCAATGAAAGACCTAGACTCTACTGACATATAAGTAGAATTAGAGACAAGTAATTTTGTAGAGTATTTTTGGAACATATATTGTTGATCAAGTACAGCGTGTAGACAAATATCCTTTCATTTATGTAATTTTCTTGTATTTTTAACGCTATATACTCATTATTCTAATAATCTTTCGTTAGTTGTTTTTGTAGCCACTACCTGTTAAGGTAAAAAATAAAACCTTTGCTTTCTAAAACATAACTTATGATTAGACTTTAACGTTGACTGCAGCGCTGAGCAAACCAGAAATGAACAGATAAAATGTATCTTACCTGACTTGAGAAAATCAGTCTTAATACTTATCTCCGTCAATGTCATTTCAACAGCATTGTTGCTACTACTGCTTTAACGTGTCATTATAGTTTTTGTTAAGATAGCTGATAGCTTTATCTTAGGTCCTACACTATGAAGAGATATAAAGAGTGACAAAACAGTCATTAAAATTGATGGAAAATCATCATTTCCGTTTTTTATTAAGTAATAATAATCTTTAGTAGTTAGAAAACAAGATTTAAGCAAGATTTAGTCGTTTTGATAGTGGCTAGGTTAAAATGGACTGAATGGCGAGTGACTAGCAAATCTATTTGCTTATTTTCCAGAGCTGCAAAGCCCGATTGTGGATCGTCAGAAGATCAGTCAATTATACATTTTGAAGAAAAGGAACTTAATTTAGCAAACCATTTGTTGTTCAAGAAGATCGACTGTACTCTTAAAGAAACCTCTTTCTGTCATTTTATAACTGCGGACTTATGTAAAGTGGGGGTGTTACTCTAGCTGTAACAAAATGACTGTGATAAATATTGTTGTGGAGAGCAAGTTATCTGGATCCCTCTCTGGTTACCAGAGTATTTCCATCGATGACTCAAGGCCAGTTCAGGAAGTGATTGACCAATACTGCGAAGAGAAGGTAAGTTTATTTTATTTTATAATTAAACTTAACTGTGGTAAAAACATGTGCCCGTAAAATTATTTACACGATACATTATTTATTATGTATTTAATAAATTATTATTTTTGTAGGGAACCTCTTCGGAGCCTTATCATGCACTCATTACGAAAAGCAATCTGGTCCTTGTTAACAAACGACCCATTTCTGACTTTTTCATAAGTGATGGAGAAATTCTTCAACTGACTCAATTGCGTAAGTCCATTTTAACTGATTGTGAACTTAATAAAATGTAAATGCGATTAGAGTGATTCATGTTTATTTGCTATTATTGTTTTACAGGAAGAAGCTCAAGACTTGCTTTTCGACAATGGCTGACAATGTCTGGGATTGGAATGTTTGTGGCCGTCGTAGGATTCATTGCTTGCATCCTTCTCTATGCTGTGTTCAGAAATGTGCCGGATAACGTAAGTTTTGATCAATTTCTTTTTCGTAGTCATTTATTAAAATAATTTTCTTAAATATTAAATCTATTTGACGATATTTTAATACGTACAATGTTCAGTTTAAAAATACAGAATCATAATAACCAAGCTCAATATTTACAATAGTAAGTAACGCCAGCATAGCAATGACATACTATAGTACGCATAATCATGCTAAAAATAACAGGAAACCACTTATTAGTCTGTGATTGTTAAAAATTGGTTTGTCATGATAAGTATATAGTTCATGAAGTATTCTTTGGATTATTTCATGGCATTATTATCATCAAGTAGTAGTGATCTATTATTTAAAAAAGTAGCGTGCGGACCTCATTTTCGTTGCCGTTGCATTATATTCGTTGCTTACATCAGAATTCATTATGCTATTTGTTTATCTGTATATAAATAATACTACGGATAAAGTACTGAAATAGTCCTACTTGGCTTTACATAAGTTACCTAATGGTAAAAATCTAAACAAATAGTCAATTATAAGCGCTCCTGTGAAAATTCCAATTGTTTTTAAAAGTTTTATTTCTCCTTAGGCGGTTTTGAGAAGCTCATAATAATAATCTTCGTCCTGGTTATTTTTGAAACGGAGCATACTAATAATATTGATGATATAATTAACCTCCGATTTGGTAATAGTTTGAGTCAAACTTTGCTTCTGCCATTTTCCTGGTAATCCAAGGTACAAACATTGGCACATTCACGTACACACCTAAGCGATATATTGATTTAGTTAAAATTGAATTAGAGCAGTTTAGTGAGTAATTAGGAGAATTAGCATGCACACACTGCTTTTTAAAAAGATAATTTATTTATAAAATTATTAAAGTTAGCCTCAGTACCTGGAATATCTTGCTGTCCGCATCCAATGCCCCATGCCACTATCCCGTATTGTACATAATATTCAGAGCCAGGCATTTTACACACAAGTGGTGAGCCACCATCACCCTATCAAACAATTAAAAGGAAAAAACAACCAAATATTATTTAATCTGTATTTTAGTATGCATTTTATTTTTATATATGACGCAATTCATCTAAATACTTTTTAACATACCCTACACGTGTCCCTTCCTTTTTCTCCACCTGCGCAAACGAAAGAGTTGTGGAGTCTAAAATATTTTCCAAGTCTTGTTGTTCTCAGTGAATTTTCACAAGTTCGCTGGGGTACGATTGGTAAGTCGATCTTCTTCAAGATTACTTGATATTTGCCCTCTTGACCTGAAATAAATTCATGTTAATAATGGTCAACTTTGTTATGTTATGGTATGGGGCATTGCGAGATAACATGAAAGTCAATACCGTACCAAATGAGTCTTTTCCCCAACCGGAAGCATAACATCTTTGCCCATCGAAACTGACATTGGCTGGGGGTAAGCAAACCGTGTCAATATTTGGTGCAATGCTGGTGTCCTCATTTAGAATGAGTAAAGCAATATCATTGTACAAGGCGCCTGGGTAGAAATCCTCGTGAATGATCATTTTTGCTACAAAGCGATCTTCATGAGGATACAGCTCATCTGGGGTTTGAGTATCCCACTCTCCCAGTCTTACTTTGAGATCTTGAATGTCCCTCTTGTAAACGCAATGAGCGGCAGTGAGGATCACCCTTGGGTGAATAAGGGAGCCACCACAAAGGAAGACATTTAGTGTTCCATGCCCTTCTTGATGTTCTTGGGTTACGATGGCAGCCATCCATGGAAATTCCCTGTAAACCCATTTATAAACGTAAATGTTCCAGAAATGAAAAAAATGAATATTTTTAGTGCTAACTAACCCGAATTGAGCTTCCTCGTTAGTTGCTCCCGTAATCCGAAATCCCACTCCGTCTACATTTCGTTTTCCACAAACGGAATGCTTAAATTCAGGGTTTCGTATCTCTGTAGAGGTTTCTCTCATGCTCTAATTATTTATATACAATTATGGATTACCGATGATAGTTGTAATAGTAGCAAAATTCATTATCATTTTGACCTTCTTACCTGACAACAAATATCAAAATAATGATCACAGGGCGAAGCCGGGGTTTTTTCTTTCCCTCCTAATCGAATATCAATCAAGCCAAGCACATTCCCATCCTCCACAACAGTTCCGTTGTCAATATTACAAAGAAAGTATTTTACACATACACAAGGTTCTTTCTCTTTCAAAACTTCTGCAGAATTTTCTTCAGAATTGGTATAATGAGAATCCTCCTTGTCTATTGACAGTGGTTTAAACTCTGAATGGTTGGGAAGTGGCGAAGAAGGAGATGGGGATGGAGGGGAGACTTCTCGTTTCTCGCTTTCCCCTCCTCCTTCTTTTGAATTAGACGAAGTAGAAGAAACTTCTTTACTTCCTGATATTTGCTCATGTTGTTTTATAAACTCGTTAATTAAAGCATCATCATCGTCTTCTTCATCTCCTAGTGTTGGACTTGGACTAGCGTGGATTACAAGGAATTTTAGACTTATGCAGAGTACGAGCATGAGCAGCAGCCTCTGTTAGAATAAATGATTTAATTTAGTAATATATTTACTAGAAAACACCATTCGGTTAGCATTTCAAAAATTAATGTTTTTCATCCGTTCGTACCATCATTAGATATTCTTTTAGTTTGGACTGGCTCATATTTTCCGATTTTCAACTATGACAAACTTAAGATTGGGCTTGATACACTGTAATTTGGATACGCTTGCCAATTTTAATTGGACACTTAATCAGACTAAAACTTAAAACAAGCAAAGACAGTTTCGTGAAGCAATGTGGAAGGGGTGGCTCATCTTATTTGCATTGATGAATTCTTAAGTCGACTCTTTAAGACAATGCTGCTTGAGAGCACTTCATAGTTCACACTTCATCACTCGTAGACCTAAACAATGTTTATTTTTGTGCATAGTTTGGCAACTGAATTGATATAAAATGATAATGTTTTATGACTCTGATTAAATCTTGATTATTCATAGGTCACAGAGTAAATGGATTCTGAGTAAAGTTACTAAAGTGATCCTGCAAGTTCCTTTCTAGGAATCAGCCAGGTACTACTCTAGCCTCCCCAAACAAAAACAAAATGAATGAGAATTAACTTTTAAAAATCCAATCAAGTTAATCACTTTCGCGAGCCGCTGCACCAAACTAACTCAGTACATCGCAACGTTTACTATTATAGCACATTCAGATTATTATTTGCAGGAATCCCAATATTCGTAATAATAATCAATCACAGTCACGATTTATTTTTATGGTAAATTCTCGCTGATGCAGCCTCAAGCATAAAAGGGAGCTAGTTGTCGTCTATTCTTCATTTTATCTGAAAACTTTTAAGAAGAATGATAATCTTTCTCTTTGTAGTATTTTTGCATCATATCGCAAACACAAGATCGAAAATATTAAAAAAGGAATCAGAAATAATAAATGAGCCTAAAGTTTATTATTACCAAAAACTCGTCATGTTCTACTGATGCTGCTTGCTGAGATCTATGATCTGATCTGACTGGCCACTTTTATTGAGATTTACTCCTTATTCTTGAAGAAGCGGCTCTCTGACCATTTACGTACGTGAGTGAGCGTCATTATTTCTATTACTGTTGTGTGTGACTGTGACCGTCAAAAATATATCATGAAGGAGGCTAGTGCAGAGATAGAGAGACTGACCACAATAGTTGAATACTGACCACACATGCCAAAAATTCTGACCATTTTCCACTATTCCCAGATCCCATATTCGTAGGCCCATTCATTATTATTATCATTATTGCGTATGTTTTTGTACCTAACCTAACACGAGTTTTTGGAAAACGCGATATCAATTTTTGCATGAAAATGAGAATTGAGGTACCTGTGGTAGTTAGTTTTCATTATGTAGTAGTCAACTTACTCTCGGATGTCTTCTTGCCTATCCTCAAAACAAAATTACAACCGTAATAACAAAACAATAATAATATTCGCATGTTTAACAAAGCTCTGGTGTTAAATAAAAGTATCCTTTTATAATGATGATGATGATGACAAAATGGTTAAAATATTGTCTGAAGTGGACTATGTTAAATATTACTTTTGCAATATCTCGTACATGGCATTTTGAACTGCCGACATTAAAATTACTAAAACGTCTTTGTTGAGTTTATGTACATAACTTCGTGTATTTGAGGATTGGCTGTATGTAATTATAAAAAACTCTCATTATTATTATCATAAACAACATCTTCATCATACTATTCCAGAATTCATTTTCTTACAGGAAAATTTAAGTTTTTCATGAATATTTTGGGGATGAAGATAACAATATTATTGCTAATTACTGCGATGATTATTATGGCGATACTTTGCCATTTTATTATATAAAAGACTTTGCATAAATATGTGCAAACCGAAACAAATTTCTTGCAAATGATGACGGGTTAAAGTGGCAGCGTTCGTGTTACGCTTTCGAAGCTACTTTGCAAGTTTTTATATGAAAATCATCGTCATGCATATTATGGAAAATTGAGCACCTATTTTTGGGGATATCCAACAAAAAAGCTGAAATGTAAGATCATAATGTGTATATTCCGTATATGCATATTACTTTTGCCAAATTTTGCAGTTAATTTACGTTGTTTATATTGTTGACGTCAAAAAGAGAATCGAAAAGTCCAAAAAACTGTATTTTTTCTATTATTGTGGTTGTTGGTTGCAGCCTCAGTTGAGATTTTCCAGTGAGAAAAAATAACGTTTTCGTGGGAAGAAACGGATGATGGGAAGGCGAGGAAAAGAAGGCTATTTTTAAATAAAATAGCTAATTTTGGAAAATAAATGTTATGCCGGGTGTATGGAAAACAAGGAAATATTGAAAATGAATAAAAATTAAATAGAATGGACAAGTCAGAATTTGGTGGACGTCTTGTGGTTTTAAAAAATATTTCGGTTTGCCACTTAAAGGACATTTGGATTACAAATCGTTTAAAAGATGACATTCATATTATTGCGGTTTTTATCTAAAAATCAGCCTAATGTTATACTTCTGCGTAATGACCTAATGCTTAATTTAAAATAGCATAGTTTTCGCTTACTTTTACTTTTAGGCATTTAGTTTGTTGAAGAAATCTAAGCATCTGCATATATGCATGCGGAAAGAAAAATTCTTTAAAAAGATTTTCCTTAAACGGCAAAATCAGATTACATTCCAATACTAGAGCACGCTTTTTTGTTGGAGAACTAAACCCTTTCTAGTTTTCTTTTACTATCCATTTGGTTCTTTGACATTATTGAAATCTCAATTCAGAGCTTCGTCCGGAAAAAAAGTCTGCATTTTTAAAACTTACGTATGGCCTTTAATGACAATCATAAAACTTATCTAAATGCAAATATAATATAACAATATGTATCATTTTGTGTATTTTTCCAAATTTTTAAAAATTATGTCTAAAAATTGAATTCAGCTTTACCTTACGTGTAAAAAAATTCTTGATATTTTCATTTTAAGACATAGAGTTTAAATATATTCCATTCCACCTAAAGAAAATTCTGGAGTCATTTTTGCTTTCTATATATTTACATTATTTATTTATATAATTTATTTTTGAATGACAGTATGCTATGGTAATTGATGCTGGAAGTACCCACACCGATATGATTTTGTACAGTTGGCCAGGTCACAAGCGGAACAATACAGGAGAAGTTACTCAGGTTCATTTATGCAGTGCCTCTGGTTCGTTTCAGAATGATTTTCTAATAATGCAAAATTGAGCTTTCACACAATTATTGAAAAAAATTAATAAAATAATGTGAATTTCAAAGGGGGAATCGCTCAAGTTTCACCAGAGAATATCAGTTCATACTTTGAGCCTTGTTTTAGTGAAGCTTACAATGCCATTAAAGAGGATTCAAAGTCACATAGGGAAGTCTTGTTTGGTGCGACGGCTGGAATGCGGTTACTCAAGTGAGTTTTAGTTCATGTAAAGAAAATGAGGTAGTTTCTGATGTCAAAGTGTCCCATATTGTTGTAATTGTATTTTGTAATTAGTCAAACTGACCCAGCTACATCCGCCAAAGTGATTTCCGTCGTTAGAGACTACATTCAGCACTCTGAATGGACTTATAAAGAGCCAAATGTAGGGATTATTACCGGTTACACTGAAGGTGTCAGTGGATGGATCACTTTAAACTTCCTGAATAAAACGGTTTTAAACAAGGTATATAAGCAAATAAATCGTCTCATCATTATTGTCAATTGTATAATGAACCCACAGTTATTCAAACGTAATAATAATTTGCATCAAAGGGAAATGTTACTGATACTATTGGAGCTTTGGATCTGGGTGGTGCCTCAACTCAAATCTCGATAGAAGTAAATAGCACTTTTAAGGACGCCCCTAATGTGTATCCTATAACTCTATTTGGGAATAAATTTTACATATTTAGCCAGAGCTTTTTGTGCCACGGGGTAATTGAGGCACTTCGTCGTTACCGGGCAATCTTGTTGACTGTAAGTTTATAAACTAGAAATACGTACAGAAAAATATTTTAGAATCTTATTTTTTGTGATTGTCCAAATTATTTTATCAGGAGCAACCAAATTCTACTTTCCTTGCTAGTCCGTGTGAACCAACAGGGTGGAATATTACGTTAAAGAAGTCGTATTTTAAGAGTGCTTGCACAGATTTCATCGAGACTGAAACAGTCAGTAGTACCAATTCTCAACTTAATTTAAAATGGAAATCATTTGTTATATGTTTTGTTTTATAATTTCCGTTAAACTTATCTATTCAGACGACCATAAATCCAATTGTCATTTCTGGCACTGCTGATTACGCGCAATGTCAGCGCGTTACCAGAAAACTGTTGAACTACACGGAATGCTCTAAGATGAGAATGGGTAATTGTGTCGACTCTTCCCAATTTCCTTCTGATCTTCTTACAAGGGATTACTATGTAAGTGTTTAAAATTGCATACCTATTACCACTTATAGTTTACAATCTTAATGAGTGCTAATTTGCGCTGCAGGCCTTTGCAGCTTTCAGTTATATTATTCAGGACCTTGGACTTTCACCACAGACAAGATTTGGAGATGCAGAGTTTTTTATTAAAAGAATGTGTGAATATTCTGTTAACGAGCTTCATTACATTAAGAAAAAATCCTCAAGTAAGGGTGCATTTGACTATGCAAATAGAATAGTTTATGTTAAAGATTCTGATATACTAAAATTGCTATTTTATTACGTTTTAATTAAGATCGCAAGAGAAAATTTGAGCAGCTTTGCTTTGAAGCTCAATACATGTTGACTTTACTCTCTCAAGTTTATGGGTTTACTTCGGACTTACACTGGATGCAAATTACATTTGCAAATCGGGTAAGTACATAATTATCGTTGATCATTAATTAAATAGTTTTATGAACAATATGGTCATGGTCAGCTAATTTCTTTTTCTGGTCTAGCTGCATGATTCCAATTTAGGATGGTCCCTTGGTTATATGGTAAATGCTACAGAAGAAATCGCTGCCGGACCACCAGTACCAACATTAAAAGTAGTCCCATTCTCTCTACTAACCGTCCTTTGCGTAATCTTCGCAATCCTCAGTATTGCCTTTGTCGTGCACGGTTTCAAAGTTCGGAGTGGTACGCCAGGCTATCACAGGTTATCTATCTAAAAAATTCAACAGCAATTTATACAGACTCGTGTGTTCTCAAAGTATTATTTATTACGTATCCTCTCTCAACCATCTTCATTATTTCTATGTCCCTTTAATAATCGTCTTTATTTATTTATTTATGCTTTTTCGTCCTGCTTCATCATTTAAAAAAATGATGTTTAAATGTGTATTATTTCCAAATTATATAAATCTATAAAAATATAATAATACTACCATTCAAGACGTATCTTTTGATGGAGGGAACTTGTCTAAAGTAGTTTATCATCCATCTCTGCAAATTCGAATCTCTGCAATTTATATTTAAATAATTTTATCTCATAATTGCATGCACAGTCGTGTGTAAACTTGCTTTGTAAATAAAACTATTATATTTGCCCGTTATACGAATATTTTGGTTTGACTCAATGAATCTCAATAAAAGTCACTTTCAGTTCAACAAAATAACTTACATAATTTAACTACTAAATAATTACCATATTGATCACATCACATTTACCGTAAAATTTACTAATATGTAGTTTTTACTTCTATTATTGCTTTGTCCAGTAACACTTTTCACCTTCTTTCACTTGCATTAGAATTGCGTAACAACTGTGATATCTGTTTTGACAGAATTATTATTTATTTATTGCTAACATACGAATTAAACTTATATCCTTGTTTAAAAATTAAACCGTTTTTAAAACAAAAATGACTTTTTTTAGTTTGATTTTTTTGTTTTTGATTTTTATTTACATGTAGCTCAAAAGTTCCTTCTCAAAAGTCCGTCAACTCTGTGCTGTGACGTTTACAATGTGTGTGGGACCCAAATAAAATATTAATCATTTACAAGCAATTAGCAAAACCTAGCAGCTATAATAGCAATAATACTAAATACTTTTTTATTATTTGATGAGATTATTAGCAAAAATTAGATACATATAAATTAGTTATCTAGTTAATTATATTTCGTATACATATAGTTTTGTTATTGAAGAAATCATACAAATGAGAGACCAGGCAGCTTAAAAGAGTATTTACATTTTACCTACAATTTAGAAGCACGATTATTTTCTGATTATTCCTGTTTTTACGTAGGAAACGCGTTTTGAAGATGGATCATGAGCTAGAAAAATTTCTCCAGCCGTCCAATAATCACTCTGAAATCTGAATCTGACTGAATAATATAAAATTGATTTTTGAATTGAATTTTATTTTTTTGTTACAATGAATTTTATATGAAAAATATTTTTTGTAACCAGACTTATGCATTAATTTTTAGCATTTTGACTAGGGCTTACGCCAGTTTTTATTTCTAGTAGAAATAGAAAATTAAGTATTATATTAAATAGCTTCAGTAATCCACTATGTTAGCTTAGCGTTAGCTCACTGCAGTAAGTCAATCCTAATTCCTAATTGTAGACAAATTAAATGTTTAATTACTATGTAATAGCCAAAACAAACGCATTTAGCAGAGTAATCTCATTTTTGTTAGAGAACATTGTCAATGATATTATTTTAAAAGCCGGAGTTGCGACTTTAGCAAAAAATATGTTATCCAATCCAGTCTCGCAAGATTATTCTGATTGTTCTATGTTGCCAAAATAATGTACTTTAATACCAATTAATGTTCGTACACGTATCAAGTATACATTGTGCAAATAAATAAATAATAATACAATTAGATTGATTAAGAATGTTTGGTGGGCATTTCTGTTCATTAGTTATAGAGTAAGGCTTGTTATTCAGTACGAATAAAATACTTTTAAATACTTAAATGGCATAATATAATGAAAACTTGACATTGCTCAACTGCCCATCTGCATTTATTAGTAACCGAATTAATCAAATTTTTATTTTTCTCACGTACGGGGAACAGAAGACACCATCAACGGTCTTCAATACCATACCTACTTAAATTCTAGGTTAAACCGACATCTGGTTAAGTGATATATTTCATTCTTCTTCAAATTAATTTTGACGTGTGGTGACATACTTTCCACTATACTGATTTCTACATCCTTTCATCTGAGAGCATGAACTATTTCTACATCAATATAATTCGCAAGTCATTTTGAATTAATGGGCCTCTATTTATGAACCACATTCAACAAGTTATTTAATATTAAATTGATTAACTTTCTACAAACATTGTATTTTTGCAATACTAATGAATCATCTTTGTCAACAGGTCGCTCCCACTCCCTGTAATTTTATAAAATAATTCTTCGAAACAAAAATTGTCTTTTACTGGCTAAACGAACGAAGGTGTAATGGTTGTGGTTAAATCCCACCAGTGCCTAAACATTTTCTAGAATTTAATGTCTAAACTTTTTCGAAATTGTTTAAATTTTCAGCCAGAGTTGTATCTTTATTATTAGTTAACCAAAATATTAATAAATTATTTAGACAAGTCAGTACATTTTGCGCAAACATGGTTAAATGTTTTGCACATTAACCTTCTCCTCTTCCTCTCATCATTTTCACTTTTCTATCCTTTCTCAATTCTGTTTCCGCTGCCACAAAACAGATATTCTATAAAATGAGTAAACCACTGCAACAATAAACTCGTAATAATGATAAATCATCTTGATAGCAATTTTCTAATGTACTTTATATTGTGGCATCCTTTTATTGCTTCACATTTTGCATAGCAGCATAATACGCGTTTTTCTGATTCAAGAGGATGTACCAACTATTAAGAAGATAGCATTGTTTTTTTCATAAATTCATTCTTTCAGATCTATAATGGCAACAAGAGGAAACGTTTCACCTTTTGCAATATAAAAACGTACTGTTTCAAATTTTTCATTGCGAAACTAGTGATAAGAAAGTATTTAGTAACTCTCCTAAGTTATTTATTTGTATTAAGATTAATACAAATAAGTAACTGTGTACTACAAAACAATCCGTTAATCGATTAAAGCAGTAAAATTTATTCGTGTCTCCTTTTGCCCCAGCTGAGCTTTTAAGTTCTACAGGTAATTATGTATCTACAGGCTTAAGCCTAGGTTGATAATAAGTCCAATAACATTTACATTTACATGTTTTATCAAACTGCCGTTCTTGCACGTTGTTGATGTCATAATGCCATTCTTTGTCATACTCTTCCTTCCTCCCACGCATTTCCTTTCCTTCCCATCTATACTCCCACTTACTTCCTCCACGCGTGCTGAAGATTATTTAATCAAGCTTAAAGCGCTAGGCTCTACAACTTTGAGAGGCATCTTCATAGTCCACCTTTTTACTTAAAATGGCTTGAAATGGAAAAAATGTCATAAGAAAGAATGCTTGTCAAAAATAAATTCGCCATAACGGTCGACCAAACGGAATGGTATTTTGAAGACACAGACAATTTTAAGCATCATAAAGGAAGCCTTACAAATATATCCAAAACGTAATACCCACAACTCTCTCTGAGGACCATCTGTCATAAAACTCCAACGGGAATTTGGAATTCCAGGAAATAATTTCCATTGAAAACATTCCAGTTGGAATCTATTATTTAGTATGTTAGCCCGAAATGGTTTAGAGTTGAATCTTCGAAACCGGTTTCTTTCATCATAATACAATAGTGGCAGGCAGTGCAAAGTGTAAGCACCACACACTGCCAGACTAATGATAATCACAATCCAATAATCCTGACAAAGGAAAATCA
>JAANSO010000226.1:0-56218 GCA_036507315.1 Lepidocyrtus fimetarius
AGATCTATGCGCTGGTGACACTGAAAAATCCATATGCAAATTTTTGATTTTTCTTGTTACGTAAGAAATCGCAAATTCGTTCATATTAATTCAGAATTTGGTCTAATCAAAAAAGTAAGTGCAGATCTGAAATCTACGTCAAAAAATGGTCTAGAAGGCACTAATCATAACTCGTAACCCAAAGGGCATGAAACAAGTATACCTGGTTAGCAAATAACAATTGTGCTGTAATACTACAAGTGCAAAAAGACCAAACAAAGAAATTTGCCATTTCTTGTGCACAAATCAGGCTTGAAATGACATGTTCACACCTACTTCTCGCCTGTTTTCATAATAATAGGGACCCTTCAAAATGAATTAAGCTCTAGTCCTGACACAACTTTGTTTTCAAAAATCCCAGTGGGATTTTACGGTGGTCTCTTCCTTGGTGTCCTGTTTATTTAAAACTTTTTTAATTCGAATGAATGAAGTATTGATTATGATTACGACAAGAATTACATGCATGATGTGAGGAGAATTGTGAACATGGAATTGACAATTCGACCCACCAAAATGAAAGATTTAAAAAAGTATTTAATGATGAGACAAGATAAAAAAAGATTATGTAGTGTCTTCCTTTTCACAGGCTCTTTGAAAAACTAAATAAACAAGTTTCATTTACACTGCAGGGAACAACTTTAAGTTTTTGTTGATCCATTCAAGTTATTCAAGCATGAATGATGTCTCATCAAAATGGCATGTGCTGCATTGAATAGCAAATTTCAAAAAGTCACAAATCGTTTAATTGTCTGTATGGCCTTTCTTTTTATTTCTGTGTGATTGTGTAATATCTAATAACGTTTGTTAAGTAAAACGCTTCTCTTTTTGCGAAAGGAGCTATTCAGATAATTTCCGTAAATATATTCCATTTAGAAAGGAACTTTTATTTTTTCTTCTATTGAACCACTATTATTTGTGTGTGAGTTAAAATGCAAATAGGTTTTTTAGTTTTAGAGCTGTTGCCGTAATCCTAATCTATTCATGGCAAGCCCAGCACTTACCTGATGTACATGTTTATTTCGTTTTGGTATTAAAAATTTGCATAGGTACATCTTTCGATTGATAACTAACTCACACCTAAAGTTCTTTCGGAGCAAATGTAGAAAAGCATTCATTACTGATTTGGATTGGGTTGCATTTGTACGCCAAAATAATCTGACTAATGATAGTACTTTTTGTAGTAAAATAAATTGAACTATTTTTATGTAGTGACAATGAAACACCATAATTGACTGTTAATGTTTTTTGACATACAAAACGCGCATTTTTTTAGAAGAGGCGAGAAACAGCAATAGGGCTGACGAAACTTCTTTCAATTTGGCTACTGATTTCCCTATAAATTGATATTTTACAACTTCAGCAGTATTTTCTCAAAACATCTAGATATGCCTTAAGTACTTTAATAGATATTCTTCAAGTAGTAAATATACAGAAGAAATGTAAATGTTATGCAACTTGACTATCAAATATACCTCTGATGTAAAATTACCTATCCATCGCAAATTTAAATATTTATGATTATGCGACGGGTTACTTAAAAATCCAATAGAATCATCAACACAATCATTACTATTAACAGCTTTGTCTCAACTGATTACTTATCAAACAATAAGACTAGTATTAATAACCCTTTTTCCTACTTAATAACAAAGGCTTCTTGTTGTGTAATAGTTTTAGCCAGTAAAAATTGATACTTGATTTTTGGATGATGATGACGAAGATGACAATTAGGCTACGATTCCTTTGCGGAACAACGGACGATGTTCTACACCATATTTTTAGGAATAGATTATTATTTATTATAAGTGCTCTTTTAACGAAAATTAAAGCTGGCTTGAAATATTGCTATTATTAGGCATCAGAGTTTTAGAAGAGTTATTCTGCTATATTGGCGGAAGGATGGCTGCGAATGTCCTGTACTATGATTAACAACGCCTAATATTATGGTGATGTGATTGTAATGTCCGTATCTGTATCCAACCAAACTAATAAATACATAAAATACCGATGATAACGATGAATGGGTATGTGAGGATGATGAGATGAAAGTGAAAAGGAAGGGATAGCTTTAAAGGAAAAGAAATAGATGGACGATGTCCGCGTATATCCATATGAAGCAGTTGAAAATAATAATATTCCCTTTGATGATGTTATTATGCAAGTTTAAAAACTTTCTTGGGATACTATTTCTGTGCCAGGTGAGTACTTACGATGGCTTGGTTGTTGAAGATGATGATAAGGATGACGGGGAGGCGGTGATGGTGTAATAAATGATGTCTCTTTTTCTATTCTCTAGTAAAATAAAAGGGTATGTCTATTAGAAGGAGGTAATAATGTGCAAACGTCGGCATCGGTTGTTACCGTTTTACAACAATGGCCGTTTGTATTATGATTAGCCATGTATTATGTAAAAGAGCTTAAAATAATAATACGCGATTCTATTAGCATGTGTATTTGTGTGCGTCTTTTGGGCTATTATTGGAAATCTAATCACGGAGACGGAGGGAAAATGGTCGTTGGTGAAGAGGACATATATAAAGGCCCTGCCACAATATTGCGTTTCATGCATTCAAGGAATTCAAGCCGTGGTGGATGTTGTCATTCTCCCCGGTAGAATAAGATTTTAATACCGTTTTAACAACAACAGGACTTAAAGAAACCAAAAATGGCGAAAGTGGTAAATCTTGTAAACAATTTTTGAAAGTGATTTGAAAGGGGAAAAAGTGCTGTGCCTTTGAAATTTGATCTGTTTTTAATTTTACTGTGTTTTGTTATCCAACAGGCACTTTTGCTCTGTTTATGTGTTGTAATAGTACACGTATGCCAGGCTACATTTGGAGGAAAAGGAGGAAGCAGCGGTGGATATAGCAGTGGAGGATATGGAGGTGGAAGTTGTAATTCTGGTAGGAAGAGAAAAAAAATACACAAAAGCTTAAAGTTCCAAGAGTATCGACGTGTTTAATGTGCAATCGTTTTTATTATTTAGGTGGTGGGAAGGGAGGCGGCGGGAAAGGAGGTGGTGGGGGAAAGGGAAACTTTGATATTAAAAAGTTACTTAGAAGTATATTTAAGAAGGGTGGAAGCGGAGGAAAGGGTGGCGGTAAGTATTTCAGCTATTTGTACTATTTATTATTGTCTGATCAAAGACTTTTAAGAATAATCAGCAATATTTTTTAAAAATTAAAGGAAAAGGTGGCGGTGGATACGGATCATCACCTCCAAGTCAATACGGCCCGCCACAGAGCAGTTACGGTCCACCGCAAAACAGTTACGGACCCCCTCCAACATCTAGTTACGGCGCACCTTCTAACAGCTACGGAGCCCCGTCCAGTAGCTACGGATCACCGCCAAGCTCATCGTATGGATCCCCTCCTACATCTGGATATTCACCTCCAAGTTCTGGATATTCACCACCCAGTTCTGGATATTCGCCACCAAGTTCTGGATACTCTCCTCCATCCTCTGGTTATCAATCACCTCCCAGTTCCGGGTATCAATCCGCCCCAAGTACATCTTATCAGTCTGCCCCAGCAGCACCAAGCTCATCATACCAATCAGCGCCTGCTGCTCCCAGTTCATCATACTCCTCTGCATCATCTTCGTCGTATGCAGCCCCCGCTCCACCAAGTTCATCATATGGGTCTCCTCCAAGTTCCTCGTATGGATCACCACCAAGCTCGTCCTACGGGTCTCCACCAAGTTCATCTTATGGTTCCCCACCAAGCAACTCATATGGAGCCCCTCCTCCTTCATCATGTGAGTCGTTTTTGCTTTACAATCTTATAAAGTAAATTTAAAAAGTAAATGAATCATGAAGAATTTTTTGTTACGTTTTCAGCCTATGGAAGAAGAAGATAATTTAAATTGGAGCACCACCGCAATATCTTCATTATTTTTGCTACTGCATAATATGCATAAACTTAATATTACTACAGGTATTTTAAGATGCATAAAAGTGACCATAAATAAATATAGACTGCTTTATGTTTCCACTTAAATGCCAAAAAGGAAGAAGTATTTACTTTTCGTTTCCATTTAAATCTTGTCAGTTTTTTAAAAATCTTAATATATAATGTATTGTCAATTTATACATAGGTAATATATATTTTTAGAGCAATCTATATTTTAGCAGTAGCGCTGCAGCTTCGTGCAATTTTAATTACTTTTGTCTGTTACGTAACAGATCCATTAAGTCCGTTGCTTAATTTAAAAATAGATAAATAGGAAAATGGTACAATTACTACAACTTTTACTTATTTGCCGTATGAGTGAATATATTCTTGAGTCTGAGTAGTTGATTGAGTGAATGTGCCTACCTACATTTTCTCTCCCTCATTAATTAAACATGAGTTAGCTTTAAATTGTAATTTTCTGTTGTTGAAAATGATGATGGGAATGTGTGGTTTTAAAACAATGAATATTCAATAGGTATTAACCAAATTCATAAATTACTTTGCTCACGCTTAAAATCTCGTATAAATGTTTTCCTTTTGTGTGTCCGTCATTCATCAATTGCTGATGATGACCACTTTCACTCTCTTGTTATGTCCAACTCAAAAATACTTTTGAGTGTGCTGTTGTAAAAGTCGATGTTTGCTACTGCCTTTGTTGTTGTCTTACCACTTTTGTTAATATGTTGACGATGATCTAACGAATGTGATGTGTCCCGTCTATATTGTAGTAGTCGATACCCTTATAAAAATGCAGTAATCAATATGTACTAAAAATTTCCTTTGTGTTTATTTACTTGATGCCTACCACCAGATTTAGAAATGTGGGTACTTAATCAACAATGGGAATGTACTAGTATTTGTCTTGTTTTATTGCAAAATATTCAGATGAAAAATGTATGGTGAATAAAAGAACAAATAATTTGTCGTTTATGATTAAAGATGGGGTAAATTGAACCTTTGTGTTTCAAACGATTTAATATTCAATAAGTTGTATTTCTCGTTGATTAATTGTGTACATAAACATAATGCACAACATAAACTATTACAGAGTAGTAAAACATAACGTAAGGAGAAATTTACTGTGACGCGACAGAAATAGGGGCATGGACAGAAAACTGAAATTGTTCCACCTGTAAAAACATTGATTTGTTTAGAACAACAAATAAAACTCACAATTTTTTGCAATACAAGGTTTCCAAAAGAATTTTATAAAGTTAACTTGTAAAACCAAGAACTTGGTTCCAAACCATGTCAGTCGGAGACTTATGTTCCTATGATGAATGACTCATATGGTGTAAAGTAAGGATAATAAAAAATTAACAAAATAAGAACAAATAAATTTATTTTTTGTTCTTTTATTACAGTTATATCACCAGTAATTATATAAAGAAAGCACATTGAGTTTTACAAATATAGATGGCTGTTTTTTTAATATACTTTAACACATTTAATAATTCAACATTAAACAAAAAGTATTTTGCCATTCCTTACGTATTGTTTTGAGCAATACAGAGCAGATTAACATGGTCCTTTTTGCTAATTCAGGGTAGGTTGGAGTTGTTTTGATACGCAAAGGGCGACCCATTTGCCATTGCCAACCTTAAAAATTATATATTTTGGTAGGTTGTTTTGATACGCCTAAAACAACCTACCGTTAATTAATATCATACTTTTTAAATTATTACATTTTTCCTAGATCCGCCGTGCAGGTACCATGTGACAATATATCTATCATTACATCATTTTATCTACGTTTTCGTTTTCCATATATATTACCTATGCACTATTAATAATTAAAATTACGATGCTAGTTTAGCAAAAACAATTCATTTTCTGAAATAAACAAGCACCATGCGCTTCTCTCTTCCAACTGGAAACAATCAATTAGTAACCCCTCACTGTGAGACATTGATTGACCACTTCAATCAAATGAGAATTCTCCAAAGCAGCTGCAACCCTTTCCTTATCTGCTAATTGCTTGTTAATGGCGAGTTCCGAGGCGTGAGATCCAGGTGTGATTGCGATATCAACTTTAAATCGAGTTGGAAGGGATCTGAGAAGTTGGACTCTAATCGCCAATCCAATTAAGGTGGCCATGCTGCAGTGAGGAATTGTTGGAGTGAAGCTAACTTTGACGTAATTGTTCACATTATCCACCTGTTTTTTTAAATAATAAGTTAGTTTTAATAATCTGATTAAACATTTCAACCTTTTTTAGTTATAGTCTGTCCTAATTAAAATGATAAGCCTTTAAGATCCTCCTAAGATCTTTATTTTATTGACAAGTCTCACTCTCACCTCAATCTTATCCTCTTCGACAACATTAAGCTCCTCCAAAGTTAACGGATGCTCTGGGTCGTTAATGTCCCTTATCATGTCTAAAACAAAATGACAGCAATCAAAAACAATTTAATTTTGACACTTCCTTTCTATACATAAGTTTGCATTTTTGATTACACTTACGTAATAGCAATATAATCAACTTTTAAAACTATTCTTTTAGGCTTACCAAACACTTCTCGAGCGTCAATTTCGTCAACAACGGATTCATCATACTCGCTCAAAGTGACCACCCTGGCGTCGGACTTTTTGTGAAGTTTTGGATTCAAATTATCCATCGTGAACAACTTTCAACAATTAAAATTAAATTCACTTTAAAATGGATTTATTCAAGAAAAAGGGAACGAGTGCGAGAGAAATGAAAAATGCATTTTTCGGGTGTTCTTTTCCATTGAATGTGTTTTGTCTTTAGAAATTGAAGAGATTTGAGTACTCCGGCATTTGTAAGCATAAACGGGGCATGGTGGGACTGTTCAGCTCTTCCAGTATCTCTTTGTTCACTTTTTGGCTTCGATTTTTGACTAGGCCATGAATAGCCTTTTCCATTACTGCGGCACTTACTACGCAGTAACTAGACGATCGATAAGAAACAGTTACTTAATTGTTAATAAGTTTGATAACCGTTTAGATTAACTTACAATTATATGATAATATTCCTTGCAATAATCAAGTAAATATGCAGGAGGAAGTGATAAAATACAATTCCAAAGAAGACATGGAAGCACCACCTAGACTTTCTCCGCATAGTCCAAATAGCTTGTAATGTAGTTCCTCTAAACGAGTCTAGAGACTGCTTCAATATAAATTTTTTGTTGCTTTCCCACAACATTCCAGCACTACTTTTGAAATAAAGTATAGTAGAAACGAATAGACTCCAATCAGTTTAAATATCAAGTTCATTTTTCAATCATTTCATTTACTTTATTAAATTATTTGTGGTTTTTAATCTAGGAATATAATTTATTTCATCCTGAAACACAATTAAAGCATTGGAATATAATTTGCAATGCGGTAAAAGTATAGTTTTCTAACTTGACTTGGTACTGTTGTTGATGGAATTGGTCTCTTCATATAATCATAATGTTATACTTATCATACCAAAGTAAATTCAAGTCTCATTTTATAATTACACATTAATTTTGACCTAAAACCATTTCCACTCATTCCAATAACCTTTAATGAGACCCTGGCGTCCTTTTATCCTCTTCTCGTTCTTTCTTAATCCTTCCTGCCAAAACCATCGCCAAGAAAAAAGAGGCAACTCAACGAGATGTGATCTTCTATTTCATTGTCCAAATCTTTTTACCTTATCGACTCCGACTGATATTTCATTATTACTTTTCTTTCTATTCCACAATCATTATCAACACCGTTTTGTGCTTGCACATGGACTCTAGTGGATGGATTAAATTCTATCATCTATAATACCCCGTAAATAGTTTTAACCAGTTAAGAAGACCTACTTAAAATATGTTTTTATATCCTGGTTTTGTACGTATTAAGTATTAACTGCCTGTCGCCACGATTAGTTTCTAAACATGGGAAATAAGGAAAGAAGATAGAGACAATCAGAGCTATTACTCCAGAATCAGGAGCAAAAGCAGCTCCACTAACTTTGGGCAGCTCTATTGGTGGTGGCAATACTTCATGGAACAACAGACATGAGTTTGGCAACTTTTCCGTTTTCCTTGGCTGCCTTCTTCTCCTTCACCAAAACACCATTTCACTCGCCATTGTATATGTGTGTGGGTGGTGGTGATGGTAGTGAACATGATGATGATGGTGATGGGCAAAGAACAGCGCGAGGAGGTGACTTTATCCAAGAAATCTTTCACCGATTCCCTTTCTCTTTTCCCGCTCCTTCTTTCACAAGTTTAACGGAAGGGAAAGGTGATATTTTCATCACTTCAACATGATTGCTTCAGACTTTTCTTGGACAGCCGCCCAATGCGATCGGGGACAAAAGACTGGTCTCCTTTTACTTTAGCTCTAAATGCGCTTCTTTTCATTTCTAATGCTGAACAAGGCAAAGAATGAGAAAAGAAATTGAATGAAGTCTTTCCCATTCATTCACACAAAAATATTGATAGCCTTAAAATGGAAGATGCAACGTTACATTATTTTCTCATATTCCCTTGCCAGGAGCAAATACTGGATAAACGAAGAAAAGGAAAATTATAATGTTTAATAGAAGAAATTATTTCAGTCTAGACCTATTTAAAATTTATATAGTATGGAAGGAAAGTATATCTAGGCAATATATCCAACAGAGGTATATATAATTACTTTGCTTTTTCTTCTTTAGTCCTTTTGTCAAAAATTGTGCTCATTCTGGATTGTTGGGTGCGGAGGATTTATATTTGGTTATCACAGTCTTCTACTATTTTGTTATAAAAATCACTATCATCCTTTCATTATTACATTTTCTCTTTTTGTGAAATTTGTGGAAAGGTAATTTGTATGAGAAGTAAAAATATACTATAGATGAAGAAAAAAGATGCATTTTCTCCATTGCAAATTGTGATCACAGAGGACCTAATGAATTATCTGTAATCATCCTATTATTGGCCTATTACGCTAGTTTTCAGTCCAAAAATCACTCCTTTTTGCTCTTTACTATTAAAAAATTTCAATTCAAAGTTAATGTGGGACGTTGCACTTTGACCATTTGTTAGTTTATTGCGCAATAATTTTTGTGGATTTTATTGAACCGTGAACCGTCAATATATATTTTATTTGATTCCATTATTCCATCCAATTACACTCCAAGCAATTTGAAAAAACGCTACTAAAATTGCATCTTTTGAAAGGAAAAAGTTGTTTTTCAAAGAAGATAAAAATCTGTGAACAAGCCAATTCAACCAAAATTGGTTGCTGTAAGTCGCATTATGGGAGTAATTTATATTAAAAGTTGTCAATCTACCTCTCACATGCATTTTCCATATTAAGTAATATGACGTTCTGTGAGGTTGGAAGATGTTGAATTGACAAATCTCAGAAGACACTCTAAAAACCTGACAAGGAGATTTTGCGGGCACAGTTCTTGCAATGTTGCGCTCGTTACACTTTTATTCCTTTCCACTTTCCTCCGTAGAGTCCTTATAGCTTTTTCGTATACAGCGATAAGAAATCAGGCGTGCTCCACTTTTCAAGGAAGTGTTGCTGTTCCAGTTTTTGGCATCTCCTTCAATGAGACAGGAGCAGCAGCGAAGCGACAGAAAGTGAGTGAGAAAGTGGGAATGCGCTTGACGGGGACAGTCTTCGTATTGCAAAAAAGTGCTTTTGTGTGGGTCTCCCATCGTTTTATTTTCTTTCTCTGCTTTAGTGTTGAATATTTTTTCTGAAATAGAAAACTAGATGGAAAGAAAAAAGTAAAAGTTGAATACAAATGATTATGAACGTAAGCGAAGGGAAAAGAGGATTGAAATAAAGAGAGAGAAAAATTCGCGATTTTGGCAAAAAAAAACTTAGGTATTTCAAGATTCCAAGATTGAAGCAGGACATGGGACTAATACTGACAAAAAAGTAGGTAGGAGTGTGAGGGTATTGGTACTATTATCCTTCCTGTGTGGAGGTTTTTTCTTTGGTTTTGGTTCAACGACTTGACATGACAGGTTGGCTGGCGTAAGTGGAGATAGTAAAAAAATATCGGATTGGACAGAATGAAAATAGAGTCCCGTTTTCCAATATAAAAAGTATAAAATGTGGAAAAAAGATACCTAATACCTATGCACATAAGTTGGTTTTCCAAAATGGACAAGCAAGTTAAGATGAAAAAATGAACAAGTTTTTGATTTTGTTGGGGAGGAAAAGGGGGTGGAACACAACCCAAGTTAGATTACTATAATTCTAGAAATGTAGAAATGATGGGTGTGTGGTAGGTGACTGCGATTGTCATTACAACTACCTCAAATCAAGTGACATATGCACGAATTTTTTTTGTTGAAGCGTTAAACCAAAAACATGAGAAAAGGAAGAAAGCAGGATGAAGGCTTAGTCACTGGCACTGGACAATTCAAAAGAGAAAAATGTATGCGTGGACTTTTATATCCTTTGATATTGACCATCGTCATTCCAGTGAAAAGAGAGGAGAGTAAGATGGATGATCTATCTTGAGAAATTGGATTCCTAAAATAAGTTGAGTTTATCGTAGATCAGAAGAAAAATGGAAAAGGAGAAAAAAGTCCCAATTGTTGAAATCCATTCTGTCCAGGTAAAATTGAAGCGTTACATACAAAATGGTCCGATTAAGCAGTTTTTTGAGACAGTGATAAACTGATCGTAAAAAGTTACCATTGCTGATAATTATTCTTTTTAGCTTCAGCAATATCAAATCCAGTATTTGTGAAAATAACTGAAAATACTTCTGTATAAATAAGGCTTGATAAAGGGTTTTGACTCGCAATTTTATTCCCTTTGTCAGCATGGCTTATTTTGGTCCATAAAGATAATCAATCCCATTCCCATTAAATGGCCAATTTTGAATTCAAAACTAAAAGTAAGCCTCTTTCATGTAGGTGCTTATGTTTTCCTACAAAAAAGTTAATTTATGGCTTACTTTTGAAGTTTATTTATAAACATCAAAATAATAATTTTAAAAATTGGCACTGCGTGGGTCAATCATCTGCAAAACAGGAAGTTTGTTTAGCTACATTATGTAAGTGATACTTTTTTTGATGTTGTCAATCCATTCAAATTCACTATCAGAGATAGTTTGATATTTGATTTAAAATTGAAAGGTACAAAGACACGTGTGGTGGTTGAAATGTAAATTTTTTGTTGAATATCAAAAGTAGATAAAAGAAACCCGATGGGAAACGAGGTTGAGGCGCATCTTTGAAGCTTTGATGGATTGTTTTTCTATATTTTCTCCCCTCTTAATTCAAACAATGTCACCTTTACTATTATCACCAGTTCAAAGGTAGTACAAAAATTTGGAAACAAGGAAGAAAGACAAAGTATTAAAATAAATAACTTTCTCTATTGAAAAGGTACCCTTGTCAAAGCGAAGTGTCAATCTTATGACTACCTCCCCCACTATTTTTTTTACTAGAATTCAACTCACGTGAACCTTCCGATTAAAAATATGGATTTTAACTGAAAAGTTTTTTTTGATACTGAAGTGAGATTTTTTCAAAAAACATTCCAATTGAAGGAATATTGAGTGAGTATGGATTGAATTGAACGAAGCTTGAGGTGGTGGTAGTGGATTGATACTATGATATGATGTGATGGCATTTTGTAATTTTCACAAAGTGCGTGGGGATACAACAGAATGATGACGTGCGTGTTTGCATTCTTGTTTTAACTTTTAAAGACTAGCTTGCTTTGCCTCGTCTTTCCACTAAACTACAATAGGGTTTTCTCCCCTCCATCATAAGTTCAGAAACGTCAAGGCTGTCACTGTCAACTGCATCCCCCACAAAAGAGGAAGTCGATTTTGATTGATTATATTTTGGGGGCAATCTGTTCGTTTAAATTCTGTGATTCACACCATGGATATTTTATGAAATGAAAAATAGTTTAAATGATAATGCCAATATCAGGTTATGCAAAAATAAGAATCCTGCCTATTCTAGATTCTTACAGTTTTTATGATGAAGGCATTGCATCCAGTTAGGCGCCAGTTTGAGATTATGGTTTAACTTACTCACACTTTGATACCTACACTTGAATGAATGCTTTAAAGAAATAATTGCAGGTAGTAGTGGGGTCAAACAAAACCAAATTCACCATAAATTTATTATTTTTGCTTTGACACGATTGGATTATTTTACTAGTTTAACATTCCTGATGAACTGTGTTTATTTAAAAACATGAAATGAAACAAAAATTCTACTTCTCCGGAAATGAGTGGGTTGGAGAATAGTTAATGATAATTGATAGGTATGGAAGGTAATTTCCAATATAATTTCATGATGACGTAAACAAAACTATTGTTGAAATAGGGCAAATAAATAAAGTCATTGAGGTTTATGAATGAATCATTGCACATACTATTTTTAGTTAGTTAGCTATAACACAGTGTTAGTACAGTAGTTAGTCTGGTGTGAACGAGATCGGATTCAATTTTCCATCATCTAAAATATTTATATAGCATTACAGTGAAACAGTATTTAAATACTTCTAAAATGAACCCCAGAAGCGCAGTTTTTATATTTTGCCTGATTTTTGGAATTTTAGCTTTGTTTTTGACAATATCAGTTACAGCAGAGGATAATAATGACAGTGTAAGTAGAATTGAACGTTAATAGCCATCAGACAAGTTTTTCTAAATTTTAGCGTGAATTAATTATTTTTCAGAAACCTAGAGAAACTTTTGATCAGTTAGATCTGATTGACTGCAAAAAGATAATGGGAAGAATTGCTAAGAGAACTTTAAAAATCTTTGGAAGATGTACAAAGGAGCTCAAGGCTAATGTGACGGGAAACAAAGAGATGATGGAAAAGAAACTGGGAGTAATAACCAATAAATTTGATTCTCAACAGATTAAATTATTACTATTTCATAATTCCTTATACACTTGAAATAATAAAATGTAAATTGCTATTCCAGTGCGCTATTCGCTGTACCCTGATTAATATGGAACTTGTAAGTAAACTTTTAGCTTTTTTAATAACTAACTTGCACGATTGCGCATTCGTATTGTTAAAATTAAGTCCAATATTGGTTTTTAAAATGAGCTGATTTATTGCAAATTCAACATAGGTTAATGAAGAGGGGAAAATTACTAGAGAAAGAATACAAAAGTTCATGGACGAGATGATTCCTCAGGATGCTCACGAATTTGCACATGCATTGAGTGCTGATTGTAATGAATCTTATGGTAAGTTGTAAGAGAAAGTAATCGATGTACACCCGATTGGTTAAAATCTTAAAATTCGCAATGGTTCGAATGCATTTTAGGTGCAAAGTTGGATTTGAGTCAGGAATATTGCGAGTCATACAGTGAGTACGCGCAGTGCATGATGAGCACAATTGGAGATTTTGCTGATAAAACGGTATAAATTTTTTAAATTATCAACATTATTTTGTAATTCAAGCAACATCTTCGCTGGATTTAATTTTATACATCTTTTTGCTATTTCAGAATTGTCATCCTGGAGGGGTTGGTGGAGGCATGACTGGTTAAATAATTTTGCAAAATGTTTTTTGAATTTTGTACTATTTATGCAAACTGGGTCTACCAATAAAGTAACACCATATTAATTGGTATTGAACTAGCACGACACTTGCATTACGACTAACAAGAATCATTTTAATAATGGACACACTCCATAATCAGATACTTTTCTCCTAGCCAATGAAGAAATTACAGCTCTGAATGACAAGCTTCAATGGTAATGCTCCGCCTACGAAATGTAAGTCATCATTTTAATGGCATCATTAAATCTCCTGGAATCATAAAGCCATAATTACTGTACAAAGGCTACAATTAAAACTCAATATTGCAAACGCGTACATTTATTATATTTGAAACTGACAAGATGTTTCACGTGATGGATAATCTGGGTTTAAAATAAAATTCAACAATTTTCCTTGAAAGGTAATTTTTTATCGTATTCCACAGCTAAGTAATGTAAATCTTAACGAATTTTACATTCTTCAATCTTTTGCTTGAATTTTATGGTTTAACAAAAAATATACGTTGATGTTGATGCTTCTGCTACGACGAGATGAGTGGTGGATTTGATGAAATCCTTTTTTATTGTTGACAATGTTGAGCTCATAATATGTCTTTCTTTATACATGAATTACGACTGTCGCAAAATGACAAAATTATTGTTCTTGTTTCCATCCTACTCTTAATAATAAACTTAAGCCATGAGCTAATAATAAGTATGAATGAGTAACTGAAGAAAGAAAAATTATTGCGAATCTTTTATTTCACTCTCAGCCCTTGTTCCTTTTCTCATTTTACTTTTAACGAAAAGGAAATTCTATGAAGTGAGAATTATGATGGTGATAAGTTTTTCTCGGCCCTAACGTTTGCCAAGAAATGAGTTGAAGAGAAAGAAAGATAAAGTTCTTACTCGTCTCTCTCTCTCTCTTTTATATTTTTCTTTATTTCCTTTCAAAATTTCTTTCTATTCCTTTTCTCCTCCTTGTTAGCTCTTCTGCAGTAAACAAGCTTGCTTCGCTTTTTTAAAAGAAAAAATAGGTAAGTAAATAATATTAGTACAAAAGTAGTCAAAACTTGTTCCATTTTTATACAGATAATCACCGCTGCCGTCGCTACCACCGCCACCACAAAATATTTACCAGTTTTTCTCTTTTTTCTTTACTTTCTTTTTTAACTTGTTGGAGTTTGGAGCGCATCTTGGCTCTCATCTTCTTCTTCATCATCATGATTGTAAGAGAAAAGCCATGAATACCAATTCGCAAAATAATTTCAGGCAAAGAAAAAAACTCCTGAAAAAGGAAAGTCGTAAACAAACTAGCAGTGAAATATTTCTCTTTTTAGTAAAACTTTACTTTTTTTGTAAATCGAGGAAAAATACGAAACGCCCCGTATATTTTTTTGCGCGTCCCTTTTTATTTGCTTCAAGGCAAATAGCATATTTTATATTTAACATGATTTAAGGGAAAATGGGAAGTGGAACCATCAACGGAGAAAAGTTATCAAAATTCAAGGTACCGTAAAAGAAAAACTTATGATGAAACAAATTGGATAACAAAAAGAGAAACATTGCGTTTTACTTTTCACATATTTTTATTATTTACACAGTATTCAGCTTAAATAAAACGAATCTATAGTAGACAATGGCTTTAAAAAATGGAAATTTTTTATGGATATGAATCTATTTTGTCTGCTTTTGGGAAACAAGGGACTAGTGGAGAAAATCTGGTAAGTGAGCTGGATTATGAAGATAATCCAATCAGTCTTTCTCTTATTTCCGTCTGCTTTCCCCCGCTTTCTGTCCCAACACTAGCATCACGTCATCATCGTCTAACTCCAACAATTTTAGCTTAAAGAAAAAATCTTTTGTTCTTGGATAAGTAAAAAGAGAAATTTGATCTTAGAATATGCACTCAAGCCAGAAAAGATATGAAATCTTTTAAGCCAAAATTTACTAGAATTTTAAAAATAAAAATCATGCCAAGAAAACATGGGAAGTAAAAATATATCATCATTGTCATCAATAGGGAATTAAGGCTTTATAACCAGTTCGTTGAACTAAAATTTGATATCCTAAAGACTAGCTTTATGGAAAAAATTATAGAAGAAAGATTTTGAATCAATCACAATTCTTCTTAAAATTCGTGTTTAAAGGCAAAAGTTGGTTACTTGACATCCTTTAATCTCGTTTTTAACTTTAAGAAATGCAAATGTATAGAAATTCGATCGATTTAGTAAGAAGATTCAATTAGTTAACATTTTAAACTTCTTTAAAGGAAAGAAATCAACATCAATTTTCATACTTTGATCAAAAGCCATTCATTTATATGCGTCGCAAAAAGTAAAACGGAAATGAGACATGCTACAGTTTCCTTTATTCGACTGTCAACAACGAACTAGTAAATAACATGAGCATGTATAAAACAATTTGCAAAAATCGTCAACTTCACAAATTGATGTGACATTTAAATATTTCCAAAGTTTCCAAAGATCTAATAAATCTATATTCTTAAATTTTTTGAAATTTTTGTTTATCTGCTGTTGCAGCGGATGCTGCAGATGATTATTATGCTGGTACTGCGTAGGATATTGTACTGTTAGGAACATCTTTTATGAAATTATGTAAGGGAACTTGAGCCTTGCTCATCAATCTTTTCCCGCTCGAGGATTTCCTTCTTGAGGAGGTCCAACCAATTTGCTCTGTGAGAGCTTTTCAAAATCCCATATATTTTTGCGATCGACATGAGAAGATGCGAACTACCCAGTTTAACCATTTGTCTAAAACATTTTTCAGAATTGAAAGCAGAAAATTGGTTTGGAGGATGAAATGGAAGTAAACCAAACTTATTTTTGCTATTTCTATACATCATTGCTGCAGGATTACACAAAGCTCATATAACACGCCTTGTATCCGTTTTCATTCTTCTCCGTCATTTGCAATTGCAAAGCTTTGGTTATTTGCTGCCGTTGCAATAGATGGAATGTGAAAGATGGAAACGGTGGCTGTTTTCAAATCATGCGGCAGTTCCATAATATTTTTTCTTTTCTACGTATCCACGTGTATGAAAAGTTTCTATATCTTTTACATAATATTCCATCAGAAGAATACAACTCCCGCCATCCAGTCCTTCGTTTTCTTCTCTCACACATCACTTGGGTATTCATGGAATGACTTCCGAAGGCAAAACACGTTTCATCATTCCTTCTCTCTCATGTGTCCTATTCTTACGCTGAAGTAGCGGTAGAAAAGAATTTTCCAAATGTCTATCTTGGCATTTTTAGCTTCAAGGCAAATATTAGGATAGAAGGGAAAGAATAAATTGAATGAATGCATGTGTGAAAAGTAATGCTACCTACTATAAAACAAATCACGGCAAAAAATATATTTTTCACGAAGATAAATAGTCCTTAAATAATAATTGTCTTTAAAATGCTAGTTAAAAATATAAGATTATATTAGATTATTAAGTTTTTTAAAAATATGTGCAAATTTAGCTAAAAATAAAATGCAAAATCTTTGCATGAATAAAGCAATTTATATTTTCTCTTGGCAGTTCTATCTGCATCAACATCACATTTCATCATTCTAAACTCATCTCAAATACGTTGATCATTGATCAATTTCGAATACAAATTTTGTTCTCATTTCAGACTTGTCTTTTTACTTGGCCTAGAAAACAACGACAAGTCACCACCAAAAAGGGAGACAAAACCATATCTCACTTCAGCATGAGGATGTGATGCGGGGATTACTGCCTATTTTGTGATGATAAAAGCTTGAAAGTAAGCTTTAGCTTCCTTCAATTTGGCTCTTGGGCATTCTATTTATTCCTTTTAACGTTACTTTGGTTAAAATCGCACTACCAACTAATCAATAAAAGAAATAATGAAAAATGAACGACCAAACGCATTATTGCTTTCACTATTGTTACCCATAGACATTCATATCATCGTCATCATCAGGATTGCGACGTATCTTTTTCAAGTTTCTCACCCTACCGTTGAGCTTCTTTCTTTAAGTGTTATTTCACTTTCTTATTTCCACTTGTTTGTGACTCTTCTTAAAAATCGTCAAAAGGACGAACTGCAAGTAAGAGGCTTGTTGTGTCGTATAACAGGAAATTATCCCATTTAATGTTGTACATTTTCCACATAAGTAAAGCAAAAAAAGCTAAAGAAAGGTCTCTACTTTTCATGTAAAATTTGGTCATATGCACGTTGTTCCTAAGAAAATAAGTAAGGGGCTTAGAGGTAATATAAAAACCATCTCTGTGGTTGAAAGACAAGCGCTTTTCTCGTAATTCCCTCTGCTTTACTTTCCAAAGATCCCGTATCAAAAGAAGGATTAAATTCGGAAGTCAAGACGGGACTCACGACAGCAGTGGAAACAGTCAGTGACACTCTTACATATAAATCGTTGTTGAGATATATACAGGAAGAAAAATTTTCATATAAAAATCCATCATATGTGATAATAAAATTTGAAGCTAGAAAAGAATTTTTGCATGCTACTGCTATCCTTGTGGCCTGCTGGCTCATTATTCCTATAATAATAATGATGATACATTACATAACAAAAGTAACGTATTAATACACGGCTTTACACTTTACTTATTGCTTTATTTGTGCCTCCTCTTGGCACCATTTCATTCATATTTTATTTTGTTAAAGAAAAGAAAAAACAGCGCTGTAACTTCTCTTCCGATCCTGAGTTTCTTGACTTTTTCTTTCTCCTCCCTTTTCCCGCCTTGCTACAAACGAAAATGCTTAATAATAATTGTGTGTGATGATGACGCTGAGAAATAAATACGCGAATAATGTATATGAAAGTTCCCAACAAATCAAACTTTTCGTATGACATAACTTGTAAGGATGGTGATGGCGGGAGCTTTCTGTGTGACATAGTCTCGTGTGAAAATGACAAATTACAAAATCAATATAACTTCAAGCCATTGTCGTCTTTTAGTTCTGTTTTCTTTTCTTGGGAGAAAGGAAGCAGTAGCAGCAACAGTGGCAACTTCTTTTTCTAATTTTAATGTCATTTGTGGCTCCCACTGCGCGCCCTTCTTGCAACATAAAGCTGAGCTTCTCGGAAGATTAATATTTCTGAAGGATTAGATGTGTAGAATAAGCAGCAGCAGTGGCAACACAATGTAAATTTTTCATTTCTATCAGCCTATAGTCATTTCTGTGCGTAAGAAATAGCAACATCAGTCGAATTCAAAAGATGGCAACTCTTGAAAATCAAAGTTTCGACTTTATAGCTTATTTAAGCTGTAAAAAGTTTTCGTCTCGAGTTTTCACTCCGAATGATGTAACAGCATGGAGAAAAAGAAATATTATGGTAAGCTACGCAGCCAATCTATGAAGTTGTGGATTCTCTTTTTAGTTTGATAAGTTTCTCAAGATAGATTACTAATGAAATGCAAAAATATGGAATTGTTTGAAAGTCGAAAGTCATTAAGATTGTAGAAACTTTTAAGGAAAATATTTTTTATTGAAGAAGAGCAATTTATATGTTAGGAAGTTTCATAAATTGTCGATAATGATCAATCCTAAGGTATTGTAGGTTTTTTGATAAATTTTTGGTCCAAGTTATGCATTTTATTCTATGGCTTGACTTGTTATGCTATTACGTATTTTTAAGATTTTTAGTCTATTTATGTGTATCTAGTTACAATGATTCCTGTCATTAATTCTCTAATCTGAGGATATAATTTCAAATATTCTGTCAGTTTTGCATAGGAGTAAATGAGATGTTTAAGCTTATTGTCGGTAAGATAGAGAAATACTGTTTGTAGAATTGGAAAAATAGTAAATAATTGATTGAAAAATTTAACTTATTGATAAGTAACCTTAAAATTTTGAATTAAAAATATAAATTTTTAAAAAAGCAACGGAATTCTGCACGTTGCATTTAACGTTTTCCAAACCATATTCATGGTACGTTGTTGTTTTTTCCTAAACCAAAAGACTACTTTTATTTTTCCTGTCAGTGACTTGATATATGGATGAATCCATCCACAGAATTACAGGATCATAAATTTTCTAAAGGCTAGTCCAATCTCTTCCTCTTTCTTGTTTTCCAAGATCATTTCCAGAAAACACTTTTTTCAACAGACTTTTTACAATAATCAATCCAAAATAAAAAGATCAATTCCTTTCTTATTGCTGCGAAGAACATTTTTATTCCAAGCAAGTTCATTTCATTTTCTTTTTTACCTTCAACTTTCAAAACCTGGTTTGGTCCACCCACACTTGAAAATACAACGCACTGTTTCCACAAACCTTGCTCAGAGGAAGACTTATTGTCATCGTGGAATACAAGAAATATGTAATGTTTTCTTGGAACCAACAAACCATGCAGAAAACCTTTTTTCAAACTTTAACCAATAATTCTTATAAATAACATCATCATCCACAGCACCCCAACAAAGATGATTTCGTTTCGTCTAAGCAATGAATACAGAATCTGAAAAATAAAAACTTTTCTATAAAATATATGCCTATTTCTTTTTCAGATGCGGAAAAAATCATGAACAAGGAACGAGTCAGAGTGAATTGTTAAAAAATGAAAAAGAATTTTGCAGTTAAGCCAGGGAAAGTTTGTTGCTCGACTGCTTGCAAACTTTCTTTCATCTTTTTTACTTCCTTCTCTAATTCTATATTCTTTACTTCCTCCCACTATCTTCCCTATCTGTCTATGTCTGAATGGGGTGAAAGGAAAAAACGACAAAAATGCTGGGTCTTTTCTTCTTTTTTAAGGTTAATTTCTCTGTAAAAACCAACATTTCATTTCTCATCAAAATCATCCGAAAAAAATTGAGGTAGACACGGTAGTGGTTGTGGTACGAGTTAAATATATTTGAAGGCTTATCGAAGATAGCGACGTAGCGGTAGAACGATGTTCTTATGATAATGTTTTGGCTATGGGTTTGAGTTTGGTGACGATGTTAGTGGAGAATAACAGCAAGAGAGAGGAAAGAAGAAGAAGATTAAAAGAAAGAAAAAAACTCTCTTTATCTACATGAATATAGCTGGAGAGAGTTGACGATGAGGAAGAACTTTGTTTTTCATTGTCAGCTCTCTTTATCATTCTCTTCGTAAGTCTTCTTTTTTATTTAAAAAGACAAGTTCTGAGAAAAATAATGGTTTTGCTGATAACTAACTGAATGAGAGAACAGTATGAAAAGAAAAAGGATGGAATTTAAAAGAAAATCTGATGAAGAATTATAAAATTTTTATCTAAAGCCGCGAAATGAATGGGTTAACGAACTTATGTTTACTATGATTTAACCTTTTTCTCCTTGAAAAGATGTAAATACTGAATCAAAATTGAGGATTTGATGAGCAGTTTTTATAGACATTTTTACACTTTTTTCTTTTTAATAGTTGATTGCATTGAATTTGATTTAGAATGAGAAAGTTTTTCAGTTGCCATTTCATTGTCAAATGTGCAAATTACTCGTACGTTTTTAAGCTAGGCACATGTCAAAGAATAAAAAATGTGATCATGTTTTATTCATTGAAAAATTATAGACATATGGATGATGACAACATACGAGAATTTTTTAAGAATTTTTTCTTTATTGCACCTCTCTCTGATTATTTATTTATTTATTACGAACTTATACGGCTCTGTTTGATTCCCCAGGATTTTCCCATGTCTTGTAAAGGAAAGAAAACAATCTTGGGAAATTGTGATTGATATGTGAAAAATAAACGGTCAACAAGGAACGGGAAAGGAACTCATATTTGTTCTCACGTGTTGTAATTTAAGTACATTGAAGGAATTGGAAGGACTTAAAAGCATCCTTAGAGGAGTTGGAAAGCCAGGCAAGTCAACGAACCTTAACAAAGTAAATGAGAGATAATACGAGTGGATGGTTGCAGAGTTCTGGAAAGAAAACAGAAGCTCAGGCGGGAGGAATGAAATGAAAGAGGTGGAGGTGAAGTGGAGTGAAGAGAGAATGACGATAATAATAATGATGATCAAATCATGTTAGAAACTAATTGTAAGATACGGACGCTGGTTTTTCTCCACAGTGAGAACCTCGCTACTTTTGTGTTTGGTTTGGAGGATGAAAGGAGTAACTCACTATCTCGATGAGATTGATGGAAGAGACCGCACCGATGATTTTCATGTGAAAGTGTTATCTTGAGCGGTGGAAATGGTGGAAAGAGGGAGGTGGAATGGATTATGGTCGTGGTTGGGTGAGATGAATGGAATGCGGAAAATAAGATAATGTACGTTGACTTCTGTGTACCTATGCTCCTGCACTTCATCCAAAAAATTGAGTTGGAGAAGAGAAAGTTGATTTAGAGATAAAGCTTTGAATGTCGAGTGAAGATTACGTTGGGGCTTGGACTGAGTGAGTGGGGAAGATGAGATGATGATTTCGTTTTCGAAGCTTTTAAGTCCACCTTCAGTTTTTGTCTAGTCTTTCTGCCATTGTCCGAAAGAAAAGCAATGCCATTAGCTTAATAAAAAATCTATGGATCAAGTCCCCTTTGTATGGAAAGTGCTCAATATTCTAATACATTTTGTTACTTTCACTTTACTGTTTTGTTGCAGAGTCAGCAGTATGTTAGCATTCCATAAGTTGTATAAATTACTACCGTTTTTATCTCCTGTGAGTGTGATGGATAATGGGAACAAAAAGTAGCATAAAAGCAAATACCAATTCATAACCTACCTACCTAGGTTTGTAGATTATGAAAATTTTTAGCAAGTAAAAATTAATTCCCAATTTTGTATTCTAGTGGCAGCAGATTGCGTAATATCACTGTTAAAGATTGTCCAATTATGAAAATATTGATCATAAATATAAATATCATTTTGTAACAATATTTTTCTAGTTGGGCTTTAAAGCCGTTTCAAAACCATATTATACTTTTCTTATACAAATTTGGCAAAGTTCACAACTTGAATGGATCGCCATATAATACTTTACACCAAGTCCAGAATGTACGTATTCCTCCTCATTCCTCTCCTTACTTTAGATTGTGCACTCACGCATCACAAACTTAAGATAACTGGAGAAAGGGCAGTCATTGGAAAAAGAAGATGGGTTTGCGTTTGAATTGGTTTGCAATTTCTTCTCCCATTAAGATTATCGAAAAAGGAGGAAAAATCCTAAAAGAAACTGCATAAAAAGGAAATGGAGTTCTTTTTTGTTGTTGTTTGTTAAAAGATATCCTACAAGGAAGTTGATTTCCATTATAGTAAACCGTAAACCTATTTTTAAAGAAAATGTTTTAGATTGAGCAGGGAAGAGCCATCTTATTCTTTGTTGAAGTTGAATGTTGGAAGATTTATGAAAACTTGTTATTGTTGCTTTAGCTCAAGGTTCAGTTTCATCTTGTTTCTCCTCCTCTCCCTTTCTGCTTCGTGGTTGAGGGACGTTGTTGGGCCTTTTCTTAACAGACAAGGAGAAAATTCTGCTCTTTTTTAATATTTTCTTACAACTCCTCTCTCCCAAGAAAGGAAAGCCCACTCACTTAACGCTATAATGGTATTTCATCATCACGCCACAGTGATTTCATTGCTGATTTTCCATTATGCTTTGCTATTTCTCTTCCATCATACTCTCTCTTTTTCCTTGGGATATGAAAAAAGATGTGCGGGGACAATTCTCAATCGGTAAAATGGGAACCATCATGAACTAAAATGAAACCATTTTATCCCTTTTCTAAGCAAGCTTGTTTTGGCTTTGGAGAAAGCATTCTAAAATCGTTTTTTCTTCTGTTTATCTTACGTACCCTGTAACTACTTTCAATATCTTAAGAAAAAAAGAAATTCACACAGAATCATACACAGAAGATTGCGTGCGAGCAAAAGGAGAGTATGTTGCAAGGAAAATGATAAATTTGTGAGGGAAAAGTATCATTTTGGATTAATATAAATCTAAAATAATATTTTTTCTTTCGTGGTCATGATAGGGAATCTTTGGTAAGGATTGTAACAAGGAGAAAATGAGAAAAGAAGAGAGATGGGATGATTTTGACAATGGTTGTGTTGGTGGTGGAATGAGCAAGGTCATCCATATAATTTATTTTGGCATGGAATGAAACCGTCATTGTGACGAAGAACAATTGGACTTTAATCAGATTACTAAAAAACTGGATGAGCTTCTCACATTCGTACCCAAAAAACTTGGAATAGGATAGAATTTATTGCACTGACTGAGATTTTAGAATGGCAATAGATTTTCTTCTTTTTTGTTCGCAGACACAAACCAGATCGTAGACGAAATAAAATGCAATGAAATAAAGGAAAATGATTTTTATTGGAAGACCAGAAAAGAAAAGTCTTTTCATACAAATTGGGTTACACGATACTCTAGGCCTGCATAGTTTACCAAGTTTGGAAAGAATAGTTGAAACAAGATCTGATTTGGAAAAATACTTGGTTAACTTATAAATATAAAATTGGATATTTGGCGGGCCTGATTCAAAATCGGTTTCAATCTCTCAAAGCTTTTCAGCTCACCTTCCTATAATCATCAGCTTTCACTTTTTGTTGAAAAATCTAATTTCGTTTTAACAATAAGATTATATTATTACTGTTCGTGGATATAATTTCATTCACAATATATTTCAAATTGTATGTGCTAAAAATTAAATAATTCAAATAACGAATGTAAAGCAGGCTAGAAATATACAGCAAGTATGGTTGAGTTCAATCAATTTCTTAACTTTTATATATGGTCTAATAGTAAATTCAACTAAACATGTGTATTTTATTTAAAAGTTTTTATTTGTATTTTCCTGGCTTTAGGATAAAATTTGACAAAGTGGTCTGCAATAAATAAAAGAACACGCCTGATCCTCCCATTTTAACGTCAAGCCATTAATCAACAAGCAGTTTTGTCGTAAACCACCATCCGGCTGTCCCTCAAGCCATTTCGCTTCAACCCTATTCCATTTCCCAACCTCTTTTCCCGTGTTCATCCAGGTGAAAGTGCCCTCCTTAAACAAATCTGTCCCTGCTAACCAGACGTGATGTTTTGCTGAAAAATAATCCAAACTAATTAGTCAAGTCATGGATCACCACATTTCCTATTTGAATTTCAACATGAGAAAGAATAAAAATTTATTGCTTTAGAAAGTTAAATTTTTCAACAAGTAAATAAACGGTATAAAAACCGAAGTACAAGAGCAATGGCGTAAATAGTTTTCCACGACTAACACTTCCTGTTCCTTTTCAAAAACTGCTAAGCTCATTCCAATGCCGTGACAGTACTGGAGAGCATCAAACCAAGTCATCTGTTAAATAAATCATTAAATTTAAATTTGCATTCTGCAAAAATCAAATTGTTTCGAATTAAACAAATAAAACCTCCTTATTAGCTGTGTACAAGTTTTTCTTTCCTACCGTTCCAACCAAGTGAATGCAAGGCGTAGCTTGAATGATTCCACCTACTAATTTGCAAAATAAATTTATGATGTTCATAAACACATTACAAACGGAACATGATGATTAAGTTACGTTGTTTATTCTCTGCTAAATGACGTGACCTAAATCGTAAACTGAATTTGCATTCTAACAACGGATATTGAGTTAAATGTTTAGACTTCGTCTTACCTAGAATTAACCCTACTACCCAGAGAATAGTCATGCTTGGAAAGCTCAGCCGGTTATTTGCCCTCATTATTATCCAAAACTTTAAACTTTTGTTTTCTCACTACTTTTACACTTGAAGTGAATATTTTGCAAAAGGACTACTAGTTTTTCTTATGGTAAAAGTTTTAAATGCATGGCATATGAAAAACAAACACTGAGGAGAGTAAAATCACATTTCTGCAATTTCCGTATGTTGTGCAGGTTCCAGTTTATCCAGTAATCGAATACGTGTGATGGGAGAAGTTAAAACTGCCGAAGAAATGCAAAACTTTCTTCTTTAACTTTTTTTATTGTTTGGTTCCCATTCTCTGTGAGCTAAAATTATACCAGAAGTTTGGAAAT
Source organism: Lepidocyrtus fimetarius (assembly GCA_036507315.1). Lineage (NCBI taxonomy): Eukaryota > Metazoa > Arthropoda > Collembola > Entomobryomorpha > Entomobryidae > Lepidocyrtus > Lepidocyrtus fimetarius. The sequence continues at coordinate 25,422 of JAANSO010000226.1, forward strand.
TGACTACGTTGCCTTACTTTTTGCTTTTCGTTTGTTTTTGTTGCTACCACCCGTCTTTGTTTTCCGGTTTCAAATGAGATTTTAACTGTTTTTAAGTGTACAATAAAAATATATAACATTTATTCAATGGTATTTTCATCGAAAGCAAAAATATGTGTGTCCCACAAAAATTACTGCTACTACGACTCTTCCCGTGATATATTTTGCATGGGCTATGTTGTTAAATTAAAGAAATATGGAAGAAAAGCTTTATATGTGTAAAAACTTATTAGGGAAAAGTACATGCTACGTTTCTAGTTTCTGTAATAAACATAAATTGACTTGTATATGTGGTGGAATTCCTAAATAATCTTAAAAAAGCTAAACTTTACTTATTCGTACTTTCATAATTAGTTTTTCAAACATTCTAAATTTATCTAGATGAACATGTGGAGAAACGCAAAGAGCAATCAATCAAGCCAAGACCTTGGGGAAATACTATGTGGGGTAGACAAACAAACAAGTTGAAATTAGCAGAAAAGGTTTGCCTTTGCCATTTCTTCCATTCTGGTTTCCAATGCCTACTCTGACTCGAGGCGGTTGCATGTTGCAGCTATATATATCGAAATATTAAGAAATATTATACTCGATAATACTTGATACAGTAAACAAGTGTGCTGTGATTTGTACGAGTTAGTATAGACTGTAATTTAAAAAAAACTAATAAATGTTTTCTTTGAATTAACTTTCCAAAAACTTTACCAAATTTAATGAACCTACTCCTACACAAACCGAAAGAAATAATAAAGATCCCACGTAAAACTTCTGTCGTCACCGTCGCCATTATAAAATATACGGAACCTTTTTGTATGAAAGAAAAAACATAATTTCCCCAAGAAATATTTCATTTTTATCCGATATTATACCACATAAAGGAGTAGCATATTGTCACAAGATCACAATCGGATAATCTCTTTTGTTTCACACGAAAATTTACCCTTCAGTCAAAAAGGGGAGAAATAATAGTATGAAAAACGGTCAAGAAGCTTTAGAGTGAAGGAAAGTCTTTGTGATGATCTATGGAAAATATTTTTATGAAGAATCTGAATTCAGAATCAAGAATTCGGGGGAGATGATAGGATGTCTGGTGACAATGACGATTGTCATATTAAGTAAAAAAAGTATTTTTTCTAAAAGTGCCCCCTCATACCATTCAAAGAAATATTCTATCACGTCATCACATCAAGAACATATGTTATTCCTTAGAAAAATGTAGAATCTGTAAGATCATGTAATATTATATTAATGATATAAGAAGAACAAAAAGATATATTTGAAGATTTTCGATAAGAATATGCCAAAAGCCAGCAGCAGCAGAAGGTTGTTATTATTGGTGAATGCAGTCAAAAGACACTTTGTCCTCTTCTCCTGTTCATTTTGTGGTTGGGAGAACCACTGTAATATTATAAGAAACGAGGAGAGTCATAATAGGTGAGGGGACAACTTTTACAAACAGCTTACAGTTTTTTTTGGAACTGGACTCTGGAGTGCAAATGTAATGGAAAAATATAATATCCAATAGGGCAAAATCCATATTTTGTTTTTGTATTACTCTTCATATTCAACTTCCCCTTTTTATTTACTTTTCACTTTCCCTTTTTATTCTTTTAACCAGTGCTATGCACATATTATATAAAGTTTAGTATCTCACATGCTTGGTTTGATTCGTGATCGTGACCCCTTTTTGCTGATTTCAGCAATATTGCCAGTTTCTCCCGTGTTTTCCTCTCCCTCATTCTTTTTCGTTGGAAAAATCCGTTTATCTTGCTTATGTCATCGGATGATAGAAAACGTTCCTTTCACTTTCTCTTTCCCTATTGCCTGGGAATTGTCTTTCTCACTGCAGTAAAAGAAAATCATTTTTTATGAAAAAGAGAAAAAGAATTTGTTGGAAATGAAACTAACTTATGTTCCACTACTGTCTTTGTGTGACTCTTCCTTTTCAAAAGATAAAATATGGTCCAGCAACATCCAAGAAAAAACCAGGAAGAGAAATACTGAAGGACGTGTGAAGTAAAAGGATCAAATTAAATGAAACATTTTGTTACGTAAGGAAGTGTAAAGAATGTAGAGAAAACATTTGCTTTTTGTTTTATCAAGCAGATAAAAATGCAACGTGGAAAGATATCCGTTCTAAATCGACTAAATCTAGAATTAAAGTCAAGGCTCATCAAGGTGAGAAAGAGGTAAAACCATTATTACTAGCTTGAAAAGCTAGTCTTGAAAACGGTATGTTAGTCTGTCTGTCCGTCTGTCCGTCTGTCCGTCCGTCCGTCTGTTCCCACGAAAACTCAAAAATGCCTTAACGGATTTTAACGAAATTTGGCAAAGCAGTAGATATGCACCTGAGGAATTGCTGTATAGTTTTTCAGCAATATTGGACTAACGGTTAAGCCGTTAGAAGTGACCGTTAGAAAATCTTAAATTACAACATATGGCAAGTAGCATATCATTCGAACGAGAAATAGCTTGTAGACACATAATATGCAAATATTTTTGCAAATTTGCAAACAGTTTTTGCAAAAATTAAAATTTTCATCCGTAAAAATCCCAAAGTTTTCAGTATATAAGGCAGTAATAGATATAGCTTTCAAAACGTTAAATATTACTTTAGACTTTCAAACGGTTGCAAATTTTCAAGCTAGTATCTAAGCAGGCTTGCGGCCTTTTATTTGTTTTTTCAAAGGGATTATTTTGATTAAAGAACCTGGAAAGTTTAAACACTTACTATTAACCCTTACATAAAGAGAAACAAAAATGAGGAAGTAACAGTTCTATTCATACGTTTGTGGGTTATACACAGATTTAACAAGGATGTTATGAAAGGGAAAATTTGTAATTAATGGGGAGACAGATGTTTTTCAAAATTAGTGTTGTAGATAAAAAGTTTTACCTTTCTTGGTTTTTAATATGAAACTAGTACTTAAAAAGTTTTTCTCAACACCTTCTTAGTATTCTTGTCTTTATGCAACAAAGTCATTTAAAAACTCAAAGGGGTTACACTTTAAGCTGGATTTACAAAAACATGTCATTTCTGAGAAATGTTAAGATTAGAGTTTCTTTAAAGAAGGTCACGATTACTGAGACTAAGAGAGAATGTACTATGCTATATCTTTTTAACTCTTTTTAAATTAACCCAAAAAATAAAGAGACAAGCACAATTTATTGCACTTTTTAAGTTGTTTTACCTACTTTTTAAATCAGTCGTAAAGAAAAACCTGCCCGTAAAAGTCATCTAATCAACGCCATCATCAAAGGTAATAATTACCCAACGTAAACCCACATTTTAACACATTTTCTTAAAAGTTTATTTTACGATTAGAAAAGACAGCTCTGGAGTTGAAAGCAGTCACAGGAAAAGTCTTTCAAGCTTAAGGTATAAATATGTTAAAATTTAATGAAAACACAAAATGTGAATAAAAGAACAAGAAGTTTAACATTGCTTTATTTTCGAAATATTTTCCATCAAAAACTCGTTTGACATTTCCAAGTAGAGTTAAGAAAGGGTGGAAGTTTGGAGGAGCAAGCGAATAGAGGAAACGAGCATCAAACGCTGACTTTACCACCTCGTCATGTTTGTTTGTTTCAGGCTGCAAAAACATTAAAACTACTTCCGTCTCATTTAAAAACCAAGTGAGTTCTGCTCCCCCATTAGAAAATTCACTCAGCATCCTTTGCGTTTTAGTGTAGTCTTTAAAGTAAACATTGGACACATGTACAAAAAAGTAAACATTAAAACCTTTAACTGCTCAAAGCGATCTAAGCATATGCAATTTAAGTCCTGAACTAAACCACAACAGCAATAAAACAAACTTTGTCTTTGTACATGGTTGATATGCAAAACGTTTTCAAAATTTCTATTTCAGGCTTACTTATACAGAAAGGTATTTAAGTTTAAGTTGGGTATGTTTTTTCTTTAAAATTAAGTATATACCATATTTCCTAATGAAATCAAAGAAATTATATGATAATTTTTATTTATTTTGCAACACATTTTTTAATTTTATTGGAAGTTAATTAATTTAAACATAATACAAGTTATCTATTAATTAAAGAGTATTATAAACAAAGACATATAATGCCTATAGTATAAAGCTTGATGCTTTCTAGTAATACAAGAATTCATCATTAGTGGAATATCAGGGGAAAATCAAACATAGCACATATTCTCAGACATTTGAAGGTTTTCTTTGCAATGTAGTAGGAAGGAATCACAGAGGGGTAACCTACAATAATCATCAAAGTCAGATTTTCTCAGTCAGATCAAAAACTTTTAAAAAAGAAAGTTGTTGCTTGCCTTTCCATGGTGAAGCAGACATAAGAGCAAGCTAAAACTTGAAAAGTCATGAATGACTGGCCGGACACTAGGGAGAAGGGAATGTTGAGCTGAGTTTCAAAGCTTCTAAGGGATTTTCTACTTCTTTCTCTCTCTATTCTGTCCACCTTTTTATTTTTATTTTCAGAGGGATCATAAGATATGATGACGTTGATGGTTTTCAAAATAAAATGCCAGGGCTTGTACCTACGTCTATATTATCTTGGTCCGTGAAACATGCAATTTAGTTTCTTATGTCAATAATTTTGGATTTTCTTTATAAAATTGCACTTCAACGGTATCCCTATACACTTTTGAGTAAAATACGTGTAAATCGAAGGAATATAAGGGATATGAATTTGTCGATTTGAACAGAAGGACACAATGTATGACTTCCACACAATGTCTTTTTACTATTATTGCTGTTATTGTTCCCCGAAAACTGCATCCTGATCTTGATCTCCTCTGCTGATGATGATCTGATCCTACTTCGATTTTTTAGAATGAAGGGAAGAAATGAAAGACGTGAGTCGGTGTGGCGTGGCAATCACGGGGAATACGCTGTACATACTAAATTGATATCATCAACAGCACCGACATAAACATCAGTCTCCTTTTTATAAGCAATGAAAAAATAAAAGGTGAACTGCATTCCAAATGCACAACGTTTTTTCTTTATTTCTGAGCTATTTTTAGATGCTCTTTCTTTGCAATTTGCTCCTGCACTTTCTTTGTTAGTTTCACTTTGTTAGATATGCAATGGGGAAAGGGGAGAATATATAAAATGAAGGTGGATGAAGCACATAAAAATGCAACTCATCTTTTACCACATTTCCTTTCTTAGCATTCAAGAATAACTATCAACAGGAAAAAATTACACTCCAAATAAGTTACGGTTCTTAAGTTTTCATGGAATGGAGATAAAGCTTAAAGTATTTCAAAAGGGGAAGTCTTTTTAAGCTGCTTTTCTGAGAAAGAGAGGAAACCACCCTGAAAAAATCAAAAGGGGATGAAAGATGTAGAAGGGGGAGGAAGGGAGACTAAAAGCAGTAGCAGCAGGTAAACTATACAATTTGAAGAAAACTAAATGAAGCAAGTAAAAGTATAAAGTAAAAGGCTTAGCTATACTTTTAAGACGCAAAGATGAAGAAATTTTGTTTCTGGGAGAAAACTAACTGGATATTCTTTAATATTAAAAGGGGGAAAGTAGGAAAAAGAAAGTTTTGGTATTTTTTGTAAAGATTTGAGTCCTCTTCCTGTTTAGGTTTCTTATACTCGTGTAAAAACTTTCAAGGTTCTTCTTTCTTGGAAGAAACAAGTCTAAATAAAAAGTTTTAACTAGGGAAAAGCAAAAATAACGGGGGAAACGGACAAAGAAATACATGATTTTTAAGTAAAATGTTGTTTACAGTTTTTATGCAATTTCTTCATTCATTCATCTCTCTACCCCATCAACATGTACAAATTACTTGAAATCTATCATTTCTTCAAATACATACATGCAGTAGTGTGAGAAATATTGAGGCAGAGACTTTTGGTAACGGAACGTAGAAATAAGAAAACCACGACTTCGGCTTTATGTAGTGAAACCATCCGGAAAATCATCTTCTTTTTGGAAACCAAGTAGAAAGAAAAGGAATGCAAACTCAACTGGAGAAAGAGTTTACAAACTATGTTGTAAAATAACATTTACAAAATAGCGAAAGAAAATCAGCAAAAAGTACAGCGTATGTAGATGCACGAAAGCATCAGCTTTGATGATGGACACAGCGTGGGAAAGAGATAAAACGACAGCATAAAAGTGAAGCAAGTGAAGCATGAAGTAAAACTTGTTTTAAACACGAGAAAGAAAGAACAAACATTTAAAACCGTTTGTGAAGATGGATAGATTGACGATGAAAAGTTATTTAATCAAGTGAAGAACTAAAAGTTTTACATGTTTACTTGACAATTTCTTGCTAGAAAGAAGGTGGTGCAACTTTGTCTCTCGTATTTTGATACAAAACAAATTGAAAGAAAAGATGTGGTTAAAGTGGAAGCAAAGTTGTGTTTTGGAACGTAGAAAATGTCAACGTTTTCTCAGATACCGTTTCATTTCTTTCCTAAGATAAACGACTGCTGCATCTCAATGCAACCGCTAAATAAAATACTTCTGCTTCACTACTTTTTTGTTTATCTAGATAAGGACTATCGGAACAGTATTGAGACGGTAGTTCATCATCATGATGGAATAGATATAAAGGGAATAGGAATGGGGAAGTGCAGATGATGTAGATGCAATTTACTTTCTTCCTTTTGTAAAGTTTTATACCACTGATTTGAAGTTATTTGGATTTCCTTTCAGGTGGTTTTAGCACCAGAAAATAGAGCCCATCAAAACCAAAATGATCTATCAAGTTTGTCCCTCATGAAAATTTAACTGATCGTGAGTGGAAAAAGGAAGGGAGAGGGGATGGGATAGAGGACACTAATACGCGTTTATTTGATAGACTCTCATTTTAGTTCGTTTGTATCTTCTTCAATTTTTTTCTTTTTACGATTTTCTTATCTGTTTTGACAACGACTTCGTTTTCTTCCCCTATCCTTTGTAAACTTAAGTAATGTGGATAGTGGATTGGAAATCTTTCTTAAATCAACAACAGGAAAGTTTGACAACTCTCTCCAATAAAAGTTTATTGTTATTGATTTATTTATATTAAATTAGCTCCCACAGAGATTTAAAAGTAAATAATTTTACAAGTTTTAAGCTTCAATGGTCCTTATAGTGAATAGTCATAAAGCCAATCATATTGCTTCAGAACAGAAACAAAGCTTATATTCTATTCTAAACTCCTATTATAGTTTATGATTGTAACTTTGTTGGTCTTGAGGCGATGCATTCTTTGTTTTACCTTCTATTCTTTTTTCAATATCAATGTCACCTTTTCATTCTTTTTTGTTTCCGCTAAAGTTCTTGTCAGTCACCCAGGTGCATTTTATTAGAGAATGTGAAAGAAATGCGAATAAATCTTGAAATTGTATGCAGGAATCAAAGAAGAGGATTCTACTGGTGTAAAGTGAGATGGCAGAATCTTTCCTTATGCCTTTCTATTTTCTACTAGAGCACGGATTCCATTTGATTTGTCAGAGAAAGCTAAATATTTGAATTCCATCCACTTGTTTGCTCGTCTCGTCTCTCCGTCGTCATTGTTTTATGGGGGAATGAATTTTACAGATGATCAAGCCAAAACCATTGCTGACGCAAAGAAAGACAAGGCGCAATAAAAATCCTACAATCTTTACATTTTTTCGAAAAAATCGGAGAAAGATGTTTTTGAGAAAAGAAAACGGAGCATAGTAAAAGCAAAATGAAAATACCTACAATTCTTTTGTTAAGTCAAGCCCATGAACAATTTCACTTTCTTCAACTTCTTTTTCCAAATTTTTGCGTTCTTTCAGATTCGCATTGTCAGCTTTATTGTGTGCTCTAAACGCGTGCTAAAAATGACATTGACGAGTGGAAAGAAGACAAACGAAAAGTGAAAAAAGAAAAGGAAGGTGATGAGATGTTGAACTAAAAGTTCCATTTCTTTCTCAATCTGGCACATGGACGCTGTCGACAAAGGAATAAATGGATTCCAATAGAAAGGAAAATATCACTTTTATTCTTCTTTTAAAAGAAAAAGTTTCATTTGGATACATACCAAACAGTCAAGAGGATCAGTTTTTGGAGCAAATTTGAAATCGTGCTTTGAGATTTGGATTATATAACTTTAGAAAGTACGCGGTTTAGAAATTTGATACGAATTGTTGAAGAAAAGAACAAGGCTAGGTATAAGTTTGGCCCAGTTGTGGCTGAGTTTATACTACATAAAAGACATAAAACATTTACATTCTCACTTTTCACCACTGCATCTCCTTTTCCCGTCCTTCTCTTTTTAGATTAGTGTAAGAAAGTAGAAACTCTTTTTAACTTAAAAGAAATAAAAGTGAACAATGGAAGACCTATCTCCGTCCCTTTTAAGTAAAAGAGGTAGTAAACGCAAAGTGGGAAAATTGAAGTCGAATAAAAGCTAAAACGTTCTTTTAGAAAGAACTATCCAAATTTTACTTAAGAAGGGAAGTTGAACGTAGCAATTCAGTGCAAATAATATATTTTAAAGCATTTATATGGAAGGCATTGTGTGATTGCACCTGAGCAAATCATTACTGAAAGAATTTAGTCTTTATATTGTTGCAATTCTAAAGGTAATCAATCTAAAGTTTATACTAAATTTACACATGTGCGCACTTTAAATATTTTTAAGTTTGTCAAGCCTTATATTTAATCATAAGTTATGCTTATACGATTCCAAAAATTGTAATTGCAAGTCGTAAAATACTTTTAACTACAATTAGCTGCTTATTCATTGTACTCTTAAATACTGCTCTATTAACTATTTAAAATATTCTTCAAAAGATTTCTGTGGATGTGCAATAAAAGAGTACAAGGACAATCAAAAAGCATTTCAACTATTTTATTCGCAAGTCTTCAATCACAATTGAAAAATATGATTTTCTTGACAAAGAACATTCTTCTAAAGAGAGATACCTTAATGTCACAAAAAAGGCAGTCATTTGAGTAAGAGGGGAACGGAAGGAAAATTAAAGCATGTAGTTATGAATTCTTTATAAACTTTTTTCTTTCGCTTAAGTGCTTTCCTTTAACTTTTCTCTGTCATCATCATCATCACAAGCATCAAAGCTAACATTTGCCACTTTGTCTGCGCCCAGGCGCGGCTTTAGGGGGGCGCCAGGGGCGCCTAGGCGCCCCTGGGATTTTGAGAAAAAAAAATAAAAAAACAGTACAATCCTTTTAATTTCTTTTACAAAAAATTAAAAGTTAGTTTAAAATCTATATAATTTATAAATCTGTGGACGTGCAAAATTAATCTAAATACTATTTTTTATGCAAACTTTTACCAAAAAAATCCTTAGAGTTGTGTCGCTGGTCAGCAATAAATTTGTTTCAGACAGTCACTTTATATTTGCTTGCCATCACATAGCAATGTAGTTTAATGAATAATAGCCTTTAATTTGAATTATCAAGAACGATTCTTTGCTTTGTTAACTGCAAATTTTAGCAGAGGACTTTTTTGTTATTCAAAACTTTCACTTGACATCAAGAATTAGTAAAAATGTAAATGCAAATAATCCTAAATAATTTGTTGCAACCGTCGGGTGCTACTAAACTAAAAATCACATCTTTCAGTCTGTTTTATAATGTTTAAAAAAGTATTTTTTAAATTCAAACTGTTTTTAAAATAATGGAAAATTCTGTAGGTCATTTAATTTGAAAATGCTGGTGATGCTTGCATTGTTTTAAGCTGTAACAAAACCTTCGATAGAAAATTGTCTTTGGGCTACTCATTGGGACAAAAACTATTTTAAACTGCAAATAATAAAAATACCGGGCTTAATAAATAATAAAAATTTTATAAACCATTTGAATAACAATTGCAAAAGTATGGTTTTGATCTAATGCCTCGACTCCCCGACGTGATTTTTATATACTAAGGCTTATTTAGATGGGTGGGCGTGGGGATGGATGAGGGGTACATTTAACTCCCTGAAATTTAGTAAAAAGTTAAAAATTGCAAATAATTAGCATATAAATATTCCATTTTGATGCATTTCCTGCTTTATCATTTAATTGTAATCAAAATATCTCTTCGGGTTCAATTTAGTGAATTTTCATGACTGTTTTAGGAAGATGTCACAATTTGTTTAAAAATGAGCATCTTATTGGGCAAATATTTCCATAATATGTTATCGTAATTGATAATGCTGTGGTATTTTTGATAGCCCTTTTAAAAATTTTTAGCGTCCTTCGGCCGACACATGGTATTTCACTTCCAAATATAATACACTTTGGAAATTATACCCCTTGAATAATTCACCGCGCAATATCAAAATCGCAGACTTAAAAATATCTTATATAACGATCGCTATGAAATATCTCAATATAATTGTTTTGTTCACCGGGCGCCCCTGCAAAATATTCCTAGAGCCGCCACTGTCTGCGCCTTTGTTAGAAGTCAATGTGTGCAATAATGTTCTTCTTTACTTTGAGAGACCTTCATCATCACATCTGAAAACCAGAGTGCTTTCTTCGTTCAGGGAATAAAAAATTTGATGCAATTGAAAATTTTGATTAGAGCAAATTATTGTATAGTATGGTATATTTTCTTCACACAGTTAACATACTACAATATATGATAATAATAACAAATAAATGTCTTTATGAATGTACATTAGTGCATACAAATATTTCAACCAAATATCAAGTTTACTCCTACACATGGTAGCCAAGTATTTTAAATGTTCTTCCACGTCACGCGTTGAAGCAGTAATATGATCATGGAGGGATTTTTGAAGGGTAAACAAACAGGAGCCATTCTGTGGTTTAAACAACGAAAATTTCATTTCCTTTAAAAGAATAAAAATGCGAAAAGAATTTTGAACGAGGAATGTTCAAATGTGAAAGACTTAAAAATAGAACAGGCTTTGCGTTCATTGTAAAAATGCTTATCTGTCTGTCCGCTTGTAAATTCAACGTTACATGTCAAACTGGAATTTCTCAAAGACAATTTCAACGATATAAAATTACATTTGTAAGCGTAGATAGAACCCTATAGCTTGTCTACAAGCTATGAAGATAACAATAATCTTCAACCGAAATATGCCCACATAAGGTAGCTTAGTTTTTGTGCGTTCCGTTACATGTTTTTGATCGTAATATAATATTTTATATGCATTATTAAATTACACGCATTTATACTAAAATTGAAAGAAATACTTTTCCATGATTCCTTTGTAGCTCCAAATCTTTTTTGCATTTATAGATATTGCCAATAACAAGGAATTTTTGTTGGAAAGGTCAACGCGCTAGAAAATATCAGCAAAAAAGTTTTTAATAAAACAAAGAAACAGACGAATCTAACCACCAATTTCAAAAATATTAAAGGAAACCATTTTTTACTGAATTTAAAGGCAATTGCTCCTTTTTCCTATTGAGTTCGATCAGTAACTTCAAGCTTTATAATAATCTTTGAGAAAAAACGATGATGCAATGCATTTATCCATCCTTTTATTCCTAAAACAAGCTCATCATCAAACCCATTATTTATCTAATTCCGTTCCTAGCAATGTCGAAGTCATTTTTGAATACCTTTGAGAAAGGTAATCGAACTCAACCACGGCATGACTATTTCAAAGGCATTTCTAATGGGACCTGCCTCGTCATCATTCCAACTTTTTCGTAATTTTACCAATTCTAAAAACATACCGTGGAGAAAGCGTCTTAAGATAAAATGGTGCAGTAAATGGCTAAACTATCTCCGTTATAACTGCCACTTTAGCTTTTCTTAAATCACAAACGTTTTATGGAATGAAAATAGAAGCGGTTTGAGTACTTTTACTTAACGGTATCTTTCTCTGCTATCTTAAACCAGCCGGCACGATAATAATAATGACGATGATGAGAAAATGAAATGGCTATATTTTACGCATTATCCTCGTCACAGTTGCAATAAACGCACCACAAAACGACTAAACGCAAAACTTTTCATAAAAGTTTTAAATGAAAAACCTGGAAAGAGACAGATTTAGATTCTTTTTTACCACATGAGGAGCATACATTGTCACTGTTATTGAGCAATTGAAGGTCAACGCAGTAAAATAACCTAAAGTAGCAGGGAACTATTCTGTTAGCAATTTTAAATTCTTTTTAGTTCCGCTGTTTTGGACCACGCTCTTTTTCTCTGTAGAATAAAATGTAATAAAGCTTAGAAATAAGGCATTTTCACAATAATAGTGTGCACTATATGTAAAGTGCAACGCAGTCGGAAATAAATTATTGTCGCTTTGAAAAACCCATCTTGTAATTCCATTATAAACCAGGAAACACGGTGTACATACTTAAGTGTGTTTTCCTGTAAGTGAGGGTGCCTTTGTATCTCTCGTTGAATTCCTCCAGAAGAACTTCATAAATGTGAGTTTAGCTGTTCACAAACTGGTTGTACTACTATAGACAGAAGCTTTCACTCGCGGAGAATGATTTTGATAGAAACATAAATTCACAGTTGAAACAGGACAGGATAAAATTATGGAGTGTTACGGTATATAGTCAGAGCCCACTCTTGCACCTTTAATTTTCATCCCATTATTTTAGAGGAAGAGAGACAGGGAGAAAAGTGGATGAATGAGCAAATCCAGTCAACAATCGCAGCATTAGCTATGTGAGAATGACTTTAAAGGGAGCTCAACCACAAACAACAGCGAGGAACATACATAACTTGCGTTACATTTTGTTCGTACTGCTGTTGCTGGTAGGTTTGTTGGTTTGGCGAAGTTTAAAGTTGCAGGTTTTCTGCAAAACATCATTATCATCATCATCACAGCGTAAACACACGCTGAGAGAGTTGGTAACTGGAAAATAAATGTTTGCTCTTTACTTATCCTAAACCAGCAGCAGGAGTAAAAGTAGAAAGAAGAGCAGAATCACATTACACTGGATTACCTTCAAGACTTCAAGGGAACTCCTGCATGAATATGTAATTTCAAACTGGAGAAAGAAGTTGAAATGCGTAATGTAAATAGGTATAAAGTAAAAACCTTTGAAAACTTCTTTCTGTTCAGTCTCTGTCTGAAAAATTTATCATTTTCTGTTAGATGATGATGCCAGTATTGCCAGTACTCCTGCGGTAATAATAGTCCTTAAAATGCGTACGGTTTTTGGGTAAAGCTTCGTAAACAAATTTTGTTGCGAGATAAGAGAACCGCAGAAAGCATCAGTATTAGCGAAGTAAATCCAATTTTAGGTACAAACATAGCAAAAAAGTAAAAAGCAGCAGGTCACCCTGCCTTCACTCCTCATCTACACTTAATTCGATCAGATGGGCTCTTATTCTTCCTCTCTGATGTTACCCTGTTATTGTGTTGTGGTTGATGTTGGCAAACACAACTGTTTGCGTTGAATTTGCTTTAAAAAGAAATATGCGTAAATTTACTTTTTTCACTAGCGCAAAAATAACAAAATAAGGTGTGGTGTAGGCATAGGTAGAGAACAAAATGAGAGAGGTAGGTTAAATTTGCAGCAGGGGCTCTTCAACACCCACAAAGTTAGTTTATATAAGCAAGTAAAAAGTCATGAAGTTTTAACAGAGAAAGCCAGGAAGCAACGCAGACGTCGACAATTTGCATAAATTTCAGAGAGTTTGTTACTTTTGTGGTAAAATAAATCCTGCATGAAATGCATTTTTAAAAGGTAATGGTGGTACTAGCACCGCGTTTAACCAATTAAAATTTTAACTGCATAGTCACATTTTAATTAACTTACAAATTACTAAATTGATTTTAAAGTTTTCCCTTTAAAATGAATTTCAACTACAGATTAAAATATTACTAGTAATATGAGTGTGGATATTTGGTGATTGGTCACTTTCAAATTTTCCCCATTTCCCAGCAACCTTTAGTTTCACCTTGTTCTTTCTTTTCCCCAATTTTTATTTAAGTATTTTCCGTAGCAATAACTTTGAAAATAGCAATCATCTCACTTCTCCCATTTCACTCTTCAGTGGAAAACTATGACTTCCCGTCTTTTCTATTCCCTACTCAATTCCTTTCTAGTGGTAGCGCCATCAAAAAATCATAAAAATCACAAGAAACCAGCCAGCTGCAGGACTTTGGGTACTCGAAGAATAATTTTATTACCTTTTGCATATCATCATCATGATCATTTTACTATGACTGGGAGAGAAACAACGCAGTTGGGGAAGTCAGGCTTCACTCATTCTAGTATAAGTCTCCACTCACAGCGATTATCCATTCTGTGAGTTCTGGAAAAGTAGAAATTTTTTCCTCTCCCTTTTTCATTTTTATAGCTTTCCGAATCTTTATAGATTTAATATAATGTGATGCATTATTAGTATCCGTATTAGTAGCCAGGCAGTAAATTTTATGTGGCTGAATAACAGAGATTAGTCTCCTAATAACTTTTTTTTTGTAGACCATCATAATAATGTTACACCAACAAAATCTAATTTATGGCTTGAATATATTTTTACACTCGTTTTGTCCACGGTTTTCTCATAAAAAATGTTATTTACCCTTATTTTTGTCCATGTGCCCGTTTCTACCGTCATCAGAGCGCCGTGCCACCAACCGCCAATAGTCAAACAGTTGGCAGTTCATTTCATTTCACATTACTTAAATATACTATCACAACGCATTCCATACTATTTGATACGGTGCGAATATTAAGACAAGATTATAATAAAGCTGGTACTTGCTGTGGTGTGTCATTTTATGACGGGACATTACACGGTCATTGTAGCACCATCAAGAAAGTAAGCGAAAAAAATAAAAAGAAAAGGTTCAATAATGCCATTACTCAATTTTAATGTTGTGCTTTTAATATGAATACATTTATAAAAGTAATTCTGGCTTGTGCGTATGCATTTTTTACGCACATTAACTAAACAGAGAGAAGAGCTGCCAATAATCCAAATCCGATTTGCTTTGTGGCTGCTTTAAAAGTAAGATGGATTTGTGCATGGTAGATTGGTTGAAAGTTGTATGGTATTGTTGTAGATTTTGAACGTGAAGAAGAGGGGTTGCTTTTGCTTTGTATGGTTTGCCTACTAATTCAAGGTTAAAGATTAAAAAGGAAACTGTCGGGCAGCCCTTATGTTAGCTTTGGCGTGTTTGATTCATCTGCTGTTATTACTGTTACTCTGCAAACTAAAGTTTTTACATAGCATCAATCAAAATAGTGATAATAATGATTATGACGGAGTGTAAGAGAGGGAAAGACAGCTTACCAACAACAGTTTGCTGTTCTGTTTTCCTTTCTAATCCTTTTTGTTCACACTTCAGATGTCAAACAAAACGAATTACTTGTTATTTTATAGCCAAAGAGAATAAAAATAAAAATGAGGAGGTAATGTAAAATGTAAATAATACGAGAAAGGGAAATAAATTGGTTTAACTTTTATTATTACGAGTGAATACGTGTTTGCTTTAGATGACAAAAAGATAGTAGGAATATATAAAGTACAATCAAACCTTGACATTTTCAAGTACGCGGGTAGTTTTAAGAGGGTGTGTAAAGTGAAGTAGTAAAGTTAAAATGAGAAAGGATTAATTTTGTTTTTAATGCAATCAAAGTTTTAAAAAGTTGAAATCTAGTTTTGTACGAAATAAACAATTCAGAACACTTGAAATAAGCAATAACTTTTATAAATCAAATTTATTAAAACGCAAAAACTAATTCACATGTATTTGTTTTGGTTTCTAGGAATTGATCGTATCATTTTATTATATTAAACAAACAAGAAATGCAAATATGGCATAACAAGTCGGAAATCCAAGAAATTGACGGGAATACATCATTAGTTAAATTGCTACACGTGTAACTGAAGTATTTTTTGGCGAGTTTCTAAACAGTAGAATGCCAAAGAGAAAGAGACCAATGAAACACTATAGAAAGTATAACTCGCAATAAGGCACTTTGGTAATGAGTTCTATATACCGCAATTTACTTTCTCCTCCCAAGATCAAATGTCCTTGGTTTTGTACAAACAAATGATACTTGATATCCAGTTATTATGCAAATGAAAATAAACGAGCAAAAGAGTAGTTGGGCTATAATTTCATGTTGATCTTGAATGCTTAATGTGTTCATAATCTCTACATTTACTAATTTCAAGATTAATCATATTAAACGAACTAACAATAGGTGAGTATTTACAACGGATCATTACGTTGGTTTACTTATCCAAACAAACCGTAGGACTATACTACGTACATATTTAATTATGTAATTTAATCCATTATTTATTAGGGTAAGTAATGCATAACCAACTGCTTGGACTTGTTTACTTCTGGGTGTATTATTATTTTCAAAAACTAAAAAGAATTCATTTCACTTGAAAAAATACTCATTTACTCCTACCAGCCTCACATTAATCTGTCCTTGTTTGGCTTTTTGTTGTTATTGCCCAAGAATATTCTAATTTTTAAAAACTTTCTATGTCAGTTGCAAATTGCGACATTGATTTTTTAACGAAAAGTTTCACTGTACATTTTTATGAGAAAAGGACTAATGACCAATGTGTACAGTTTTGTTAATAAATGAATTTGGGTTTCCAAGTCATGCTCTTACCCCTTCTCTAATAATGCTCTTTTTATTCTATAAAAAGAACTCGTCTTTGTTTTTTCTTCAAAAATTATGATCAGTTCTGCTTTCCACATATGAAATATGCCAACTTTAGAATACAACAGATTCACCGTAATAAAGGACTCTGCTTTGTCGTTTGAATGTGAGAGAGAGGAAAAAGATTTTAAGTAGTTTATGATTAAAAAGTTTTCTTTTATAAAACTTTGCTTTTTCTTCTAGCAATAATAATTGTCATTGTCATTATTATCCTTTCACCATCATGGTTCTCATCATCATCATAACTTTCACTTCTGCTCGAGTACTTTCTCAAGGACAGTGAAAACAATAGAGAAGCTAGTGTTTAGGTATAGAGGCATGCTTAAAACACAAGTTTTAATTTTTCATAAGTTAAAGTCAAAAGTTTAAGCTTGATTTTCCTCGGAGGAGAAGAAAGATTAGAAATTAGAGTAGTGATCATTTACATACATACTTAAAGTTTTAAAAACAGTTTCGGGATTACATGGTTTAGTAGGCGAAGAGATAATAAAAAGAGCAAAGTCATCGCCAAAGGCCAAGGCCACCCTCATTATTTTAGCATATGTGCATTGTATTATGCTAATAAAAATATGTATTTTTGATAAATGTGTTGGAAAGAATGAAGCATAGAGAAAGCAGACAAAATTAGCTCGTATTTATTCACATTAATTACGAAAACTAGCAGCACTTTTGCGTTTGACCGAGGCATTGTGTACACTGTCTGATTCAAACAAAAGACGTGTCTGGAAGAGTCACAGGAAAAACCTCAAAAGTGGAGAGGAAACACGCGGAGGAAAAACTCGTGAAATAAAAATAGTTTAAGCATTTGCCATGCAGCAGATGCTAAAAAAGCTGGAAGCGAAAATCGAAAGAACGGCAAGTAACTGTAATGTTCCAACTAAAGCAGAAAACGAGAAAATGAATTGTTTTAAAAAAGGAGCTAATCCTGTGACAAATGACGAAAACATATTGCATGTGTCCATGTGTCACTGCAATATATTCCATACCGCAACGCAGCAGTGCATTTTTAAGCAAAGCTTTACTACATAACCTTTTGAAAATCATTCATGTTATTAGCATAAAAAAGACAAAGAAAGCTGTGCCTATTTACTTGTATCCATATACGCCCCAACTAACCAAATTCAACTGTATGCGGCTTAGGTAGACGGAGGAATAGAAAAGGGATTTTGAGTGAAATTTGTGTCTTTTGTTTAGGTTTGCTGTTGTCTTCGGTTATTACATGTTGATATTGATAATCTATTTTGTGTCGACGCCACATGTTTTTATTTAAATTCTGTTTCTCGGGTTTTTATCTTGCTTTAATATTACTGTTTAGATTGTGTAAGGTTGAGGGATGGAATCCAAAGAAAAAAGAGTTAAGCTATGCTGTGTATGAATCTCATAATCATTTTATTATGTCTAAATACCTATGTAAATATAAACAATGCGGTCTTCTTCCGCACTTTCTACAGATTTGCATACCAAAGTTGGTGAAAAGAAAAAGTGTCTTTGACCAAGCTTTCATTTCCAAAGGCTGTTGTTGGTTTGTATAACCTACGCACCAAATACACACACAATCGCTATTCTTTACTGCTGTTCTCGTTTGGTTTTTTCCTATAGGCAACTTGATATGTATAGAAATGAAAAGGATCACTGGGGAATACGAAGATTTATGGAGAAAGGAATGATCCAAATATTGAGAAAATGGAATGGATATTTGTGGAACGAAATCAACTGGATTTTCTCATTCTGTGTCTGTTTGTTTGTGTTTATGTTTGGGAAAGAAAAGTTGTTTTCAATCCATGAATTCCGCCGGCGACGACGCCAGCAACATATTCCGGTAAAGTACAATTATTTTTCTTTCTTTCGATTTGGTTACTTTTCCTACTACCTGGGAACCTGAAACGGTAGTTGCGGATGATGAAAGGAAATAAAGGCTATTTCCCGAGTTCACTTTTCTCTTTCGGCGTTGAAAGACATACGTTATGGTGTGGAGAGACAGGCTGAGCAAGAGAGAAAGAGTGAACGAACTAAACATAATAGGATTAGAAAACCTATGCATTTCAAATCATACTATTTTCTGGCAATGCTTATTTATGTGGATATCTAAAAAGGGAAATAGGAATAGCAGAGAAAAACAAATCTTCCAGCAAAGTAAGCATAAATTTATACGAAAGTAATGGAGAAATCGTGTTTGCTTTGGTGAACGATCAAACCGGAAGAGATATTCACGATTTACCAATGCAAAAACTTGAAATGGTTTGCTACAAGTTGTTCCAATTTATAGTTTGAATAACTACAGTAAGTATTTAATTGTATTTGTATTCTGTCCTATTAAAGAAGTTATTTGGAATGTATGAATACCTATGCATGTACAGTTATAATTTGTAATAAAGTTTAAAACCAAACAATGTAAGCTTATCTGACATTCACAAATAGGTATATGAGCAGTCATTTTCAAGTGCAACTATCAGTACAGTCGCTGACAACTTTCAAAAACAATTTAAAGTGTACCATCAGTTTTCTTTTACAAACCTGACAAGACTTGATGAGTAGTTTCTGAAACTTATTTTGTATTGAGAAAGGACGATGACTTCATAATCCCTGTGCTCTTAATATAGGAAACCCCCTGGTAAATAACTCAAAGAGACTTCATAAAGCATTAAAAACTAATGTAAGCGCTAGTCACTCTCTCAAGTCAGCTGAAAAGATCCCTTGCATCGAAGAAGGATACATAGCAGAGAATAAATGATATGAGAACATGAGGACACTCACTCCAAAAGAATTTTCGGTTAAATCCGTAACAATAGAGTTGGTACTTGCGTTGCGTTTGAATTGTGTATATTGTTGCATCTCCCCTGCATAAAAGGGGAAGAGAGTAAAGAGAGGCATTATTGTTCGTAGAATGACGTACAGAGGACAACTTTTTATTATTTTCAATGCAATAATCATCTCATCACGAGCCATCGTTTCCTTAATCAACCAAGGCTTTGACTTTGTTAGTCATTCTTTTTCTCGTCCCCTGTCATTTTCTTTCTCCTTCCTTTCATCCATATCCAATCGAAGAGGAAATCCAGAATAAGGATGATGATGAAAGTCGACTCACCAGTTTCATTCCTTTCTTCACTGCTTAAAGAGAAAGACTCAGTGGAGACTTATCAGCTTCGGACTATTTTTATGTTCAGAATTGTACAAAACAGTGTTAGCGTAAGACTTGTTTTTAGATTGTAATCATTCATTCATTCATTTCTCCGTCCATTTCCTTCATTTATTATTATCCCTTCTTTGGATTGATGGATTGAGCGATTCTTTTTGACTGAAATGAAATGAACTTTTTTCATTTTTCTCCCGTTATCAATAACAATGCTTACTAACTGCAATTGAAGGGTGGATTGGATTAGATACGGTCCCCAAAACTTTGGTTTCACTCTACGTACGTTCCTAATAATAGCATATTTGCAGTATAGAAAAGGGGGCTCAAGTAAACTTAATTTTTTTCAAACAGGAAAGAAAGTAGGGAACGAATAATATTACAAAAATTTCTTATTCAAGTCAACAGAAGAATAGAAAAATATATCAGTTAAGTGAAAGGACACACAGCTACTGATACATCACTAAAATGTCAATCTTTATAAAAGTAGATAAATTCTTTGACATGCGATAATTCTAAAAAAAGTTCAAGTCAAACTAGTCCCCCATTCCATTCCGTCAAGTAAAAATAGGAAGAAGCAACTTACATAACTTGCGTTAGCTAAACCAAACTTAACTTGAAGGTTATACTGAAGATTTCAACGAAAGAAATTATTTACTGGGTTTGGAAAATAACTAACGTCATGAGCAATGAAGCAAAAATACAATTTTTTCCAATGTAAAATTCATTTTAATTGTTGATTAAACAAATGTCTACACTTCATCCACATCGTCGTCACTACGTTTAGTAACAACTGGAGAACGAGTATAGAGTTTTCTTTGAAGGTTTTGCATTTTTCATTACCGTTTAATTTTCCACTTTCTAATTTTTTAAGCCTAAACCAGTTTTTACGCAATATCAATGCCTACGGAACACCATGGACCCATTTTTTCCTTTAAATTTTCTCATTAAACTTCAACATTTTCTTACTACACAAAAATATAAAATCGGTTTTCTAAAATCTGCCTCCCGCTTTGCCCCCAACAAACTGATAGCTATCATCAGTCATTATCATCATCATCATCATCATCTGGAGTAATAAACATATTGCAATTTATTCCATATCGTGCTCCCGCTCAACTCCTTGTCTCTCCATAATCAAAATCTGTCACTGTGCCTGAGGAAAACAAATTACGCTTTAACTGGATAGTGATAAAAATAAACCACAAAATTATTAAAATGAGCAAATAGGGGCAAGGTTGATTTGACTTAATATTCTCACGCTTACAGAATTTTTATCTTCATAAACTGAAATAGCAGTCCATCTCATTTGTATTATTAAAAGTAAAAATGTAAAAAGGGAAATAAACTTTAAAGAATTTTAATGGAAACTGCCAAGTTTACGTTAAGGCGACAAGGAAGGAGGGTAAACTACCCAATAAAGGCGTTTTAAAAAGTAATATATTTTTAGTTTCCTGAAAACTAGCTGCAATATCAGTTTTGTGGCTTCATATTTCTACTTTCTAAATGAATGTGTATGTATGCGTGAGTAGATAAAGCTAGAGAAGAGCTTTCACCCTTACCCTTGCATTTAAACTGAATGACTCAACAAGGACGAATGAAGAAAATGGAAATGATCAGGATGATGACGATGATGATGCAATTCAAATGCGGTTTTACCCTTGCTTGTGCTCCTGATGTACTTTTTGTATTTTGTACACCGATTTAAGTGAAGCCCTCAAAATATTAACTGCGGTTTTATTTCGTTCCTGTCGTTGGGTGGGTGGATATGATTCCTTCCTTCCTATTTTTTACACAAATACAAATTTCGTTTAAAGGAAGAGTTTGGGTAAAAAGTTTAGAATTGTTGTTAATATAAACGCATAATGGTGAGAAGGAGCGAGGGAGAACGGAATAAAATCTTTTTTAAAAGGGTGAGCTAAATGAAGTGGGGATTCCAAATACATAATGGTTGCGTCACATAACACAATTTCAGAAAATCCAGGAGGGAATTTGAAGAGGAAAAATCCTTTTTTATGTACCGACACTTGTGTTTTATTCAAATTATTAACAATCCCATTAAGCATATTTGAGTAACCCTATTTCAATATTTGAATTTTCCATATTGAACATTCTTTCATTATCAAGGTCTTCAAGTGTCAATTTTGATAAGAATCTTTGAAAGAAAAGTTTTGTTATTTACGGATTAAAAAGTTTTTGAAAGTTAATATAATTATTACCTACAGTGAAATTTGAATTTGGATGCACTAAACCTGCAAATTTCTGTAGACTACAACTAATATCTATCAAGGGAAATTTATTATTTGTTAGTAATAGTTCTTGAAACTCTTTAAGGCAAAGCAAGGTAAAAAATTTAAGGATTCATTACACTTTGCTGGATTTCGGCAAGTCTTGCGTAATTCCTCTTCATCTACTTCATTACTGTTAAACTAATCGGAAAATGAGGAAAATTGAAGTGGGTACGAAGAATGAAATAAAACTAAAAATATAATCAGAAAGAGTTCAACTCTCCCGAAAAGAGAGTCCCTAGGAGACCCAGAGGGTAGATGAGATGAAGAAATAATACTTTCTTTCGTCTACACAAAACCAAATTTCCCAATTTTCTAGTAGGTTTGTCTCCTTTTACTATAAAGTAGGGTTAAGACAAGCCAGTTAAACTTGTTTCGTTTGGTTGTCTTTTACTTGTATTTATCTACTTCCTCTAACCTTGTCCAAAACATTATTATTATTATGATAATACGAATAGCGAATAGGGAAACGTCGACTGTTCTTCATTACTTTATACTTTGCTGATATGATGATGAAGATGATGCAACATTTACATTAAAGAACCCTTCTCATCATCATTTTCTCTCCAAAACTAAGCTCATTTTAGTGGCTGGCCGCCACGCTTAATTCGAGTTCCTCTTTACTTTCCATCCCTAAGAGAGAGAAAGAAAGGAAGAAGAAGTACGTGTGTGCGTGAGGTTGAGCCATCCAAAGTTCATTTGGTATTTCATAGCTGATCTTTATTACTTCTAAAAGGCTTACATTATTATGCGATTTTCTCTTCTTCTCCAACAACTTTTCGTCTTTTAAGCCACGATAACCTTCCCTCTCTGTGTCTTTTAACTTTTAAAACCTTCCCTTTACGATTATTATGTATTCAAGAGCCGCAGCACCAAACAAACTTTATTTTACCGAAAAAGAAAAAATGAAATGTATTCATCATCATCTGTTGATAATACTCCTGCTCATAAATATCTTCGCTCGTGCTTCTTCTTCATAACAAAAACAGTAAAATATAATACATCATGCTCTATGCATAATACCCAAAAAATCCTTATAAAATTTACTATTATTTGTATCTTCCCCTACCAGCCAGTTCGTCTATCAACCAGCAGCACCATCCATAAATGACCCCTTAACAAATAACTTTGACTTGGAGCGCATGTAGTCATTCATCGCCTCCTGAAAATCCCAGACATTTCATTTTTATTACGCATCACTAGAGAAAAAGCTTTGTTGTTGGTGGTGGTTGGGTATTCCCTTTGGAATATATGATCAAATAATAAATAGGAGAACGTGCTGCATTTGTGCTTTATATCTAACCAAAAAGATTGTTCTTCTTAAATAATACGAGGTAGTTTTACCGCAACATGCATAAAATCATAAATATATTGATGATTATTATGTTGATGATCAGAAGGATTGCAATAGCATTCTCTTATTATTATTCTCTTGTATAGCTGACTATATTACGTCAATTCTAACGCATTTTTTTGAAAAGTTATTATTACAAAAATGATTATTAGGAAACAACCCTTTTACAAAAGAGGAGCAGTCAAAAAATAGAATCGGTTTTCGTGATGAGGTTGATGGTGCGGTATTGAGGAAACTTATAGAACAGGAGGAGCATATAAAATGCATAATAAAGCCCACTCACAATCAGTTATGCCTGGTCCCGGTTTATTTTTTCTTTTCAGCAATGACAGAAAAAAGGGAAAAAGAAAGAAAGAATATTGCTTTGGATGATTCGTAATTACTAGGACGAGCCTCAATTTTTATTATGTATGCTGATGGTGTCCCTTCTTCACTCATCTCAATTCTTCTCGATTCTTTCTCCCTTTTCTCTTGCAGGAACACTAATAATACAAGTAAAGTCGTGTCAGTGCAGAGAGGAAACGAACGAGTGCGGATGGGTGAGCGAATGGGGTGGTATATGAGCATAATTTTATATGAAAGCTAAATTTTTCTACCTATCTTTGGAAACACAAGTGCAATGCTCACTTTTTTAATATATTTTTTCTTTCTTTTCTTTCTCTGCTGTTTCTTTGTAGAATTTATTTTTTCTGTGTAATAGCACGTCCCATGGAGCTCTCCTCTCCAAACTCTTCAACTGTCATAGTCATGTTCATACGTATATAAAAAGTGGACAAAAATCGTATCGACTCTCACTTTTAGGATGGAATGAAATGGATGGAATTGGAACAAGTTTATATGGAAATAGAAAGGAGTGAGAGAGTGTCAAAAAAGATACAAGTTTTCTAGTGGAATAGGTAGCAAGTGTGTATGTCTATGACTGAATTGGAAATGTGTGTGCCATTCGCACACCCAAACAGAAAAATTCGAAGCGGGAGCTATTACAAGAAGCATTACATATTACATAACGATGACTCACATGTCACTTTGTCGGATACCACATCAAAAACATTTTTTACCCATTTCATATTATTTCTGTGTGATGATACATTGATACATATGAACAGCAGCGGCTTCGATATTGACATTCGTCACATTATTTTTTGCTTTTGATATAAAATCTGTATATTAATATTACTCATGTACTTTTATAAATCTCCTCCTTCTTCACTAGTTGAGTTGATATGGCTGGGGAATTTGACTTTGACTGGATATAAAATTTGTGCGGTAGACATGATGATGTTGCAGGGGCTTCTTCCAGGAATTATACTTTTTGAAAATCTCCGAAGGACCCAAATTCAGCATAGCATGTAGCAAAAAGATAGGTAGCTTCGGTTGAGATTTATTTAGAAAGTAGGAGTACAACTGAAACGAATAGTGTTTACTAAATTGAAGTTATTTATGTAAATGTGGGCTTTATTTTACTTTGCTCTTTGTACATGATCTAGTAAATTATGTGATATGCATAAGTATAATTTATTTAGAATAAGGACAAAATTATGTATCAGGTTTGGAAATTTGCATAGTTTATGCCATATAAATTGTAGAAAATGGGAAGGAACTGTAAGTTTTTTAAACTTTGACTCTTTCAGCTTTGATGGTGGCTTGTTTAGAGCGTAGGAAAGAAAGGCGGAGCGGTGGCATTTGTAGGACTGCTGCACTCGAAACGGGGTACTTCGAATATACTACATTTTACTGATTTACATCCCACACATAAAATGCGGTGGTGGCAGTGGTGGTATTTTCCCATAATAACTGGTGTAATAACGGAGGAAGAAGAGAGTTGAAACCTTAGACCTATTTAAGGTTTTTTTATGATGACTACTCCAAAACATTTACCAAAAACGAGACTGGTAAGCTAAAGGACATTTCATTTATTGTTTCTCTCTGCAAGTAAACACTTGCATAACCAAAAACCGTAGCAAATTCATTCTGACAATGACACATACAGACAAACTCGTCCTCCTTCTTCTCTTTCCAAATAGTAAGTTGGGTGGTTGTTGTATTGGTAGGGTAGGTATTGAGGACAGAGCAAATCTTAAATAAAACCAAGCGAACTTATTCTTCTTTCTGTCAAAGAAACAGATTCGGCTTTTTAATACGTTACCACTTTACTTCCTGAAACCGCCACCACCACACCACGGAACATCATATACTTTCACCTCAAGACCAAAATGTACTATCTTGATTTCATGTTTGGTATCATCATTATTGTCGTCATGTATAAAAAGATCAAGAGAAGTACCTATATATTGACTCCAGATGATATGACTTGTGCGCTATAAAAAATTAAATATGCTGATCGGCTCATTTAAAGTTAGGAAAAAAGAAGGAGGAATTGATCCGGTTCCGATCATTTCAAATTATTATTGTAATATTGAGGAACGACAGATTTGGGGAAAGTCAAAGCCAAAATATAAAGTTCCTACCAAGACAGCTCTTATATAATGTATAAGGAAAGAAAAAGGTTATATTTCAATCCATAATAATAGTAGTAAAAACTGAAGAGGGTAAGAGAAAATCACACCAACTTTATACAACTCATTTCCTTCTACTATTCTTTGTAACAAGTTAAGGTTATTTAATAGGGAATCTCGCTGTCATTTTTCCTTTCTCCTTTCCTTTTTCTTTCTTTAGCATCCGATCCCAACTGACTAGAAGAGAAACTCATCGCATTATTGTTGTTCCCCATATAGGTATACTATTTTATATAAAATGCGTGTATATAAGCAACTCATCTAATCAAATGAGTAACAGGGGAACAGAGACAAATGCGAAGAGTTGAACTGTGAGTATCAATTCCATACGTATTATCATATCACATGCATCACATCATATTATGATGCGATGTGATATGAAAAGTATGATGATGTTGATCATGATAACGAATAGATCACATCGTCATATTAGACAAACGTAAT
The DNA here is from genome assembly GCA_036507315.1 of Lepidocyrtus fimetarius. Taxonomy (NCBI): domain Eukaryota; kingdom Metazoa; phylum Arthropoda; class Collembola; order Entomobryomorpha; family Entomobryidae; genus Lepidocyrtus; species Lepidocyrtus fimetarius. The sequence continues at coordinate 51,743 of JAANSO010000226.1, forward strand.
ATATAAAAAAGTTTTACCCTACTCCCTTACTGTCTCTTTTTGTCCCTAAGCATTCTTCAATGTTGGGTTAGACTTTTAGACTACTGACTTCAACTTCTCTACACTTTACCCCACAGTAGTAGCAAGTTGCAGCAATGCGTGTGTATTCGTGCTTCATCATATAATCATCAGTTGAGTTAAGCTTGGTAAACGAATCTCTTCTGGCACTGACTTTTTATAACTGTAGTAGTAATAGCAGGAATAGTGAGCTTAAACATTTTGCTATAAGTGCGAGTGAGCAGCATTGATCGGATCGAGGAGAGAAGGAAGTTAGAAAGAGACATATTTAATAGGTTCATATCTGTAACGAAAATGACAATCCCTCTGCAACTCTTGCTTATTCACTACTCTCGAATGGGATCGAACTGATGAACAGGTCTTGTACAAATAGGTACAATGTTTGGCTGGAGGAAGAGAGAGAAGCTATCTATTTTTCTTGTTCTCTGAAGAGTCCACAGGGAAAACATTTTCTGTTATTCACTACATTTGTCGCATTAGGAAAATGATGACATGAAGACGAGCTCTACGAATTCAACCTTAGCATTTTCTGTGGTATTGGAAGTTTTAGGAACATTTTTTTTGTTTTATGCTGAACTTCAATACAGAAGAAATTAGAAGGGGTGCACAAGTGCATAACCCATATGAGTAAAGGTTTATTTCATTAGTTTGGCTTCGATGATTTTGAAATTGCTTGGTTATTATTTCTAAAAATGAGATTGGAACGGAAACTGTTTGAACAGGGCACTTCTTTTTGGTTTGTGCCCAATTTTACACTTGTTTATACATGTTAGCCCATATTATCAGATAAAATAAAAAAATAATAGCAGATTTTGCCCAAGGTCTTCCCATAGACTATTTGTGAAATGTCGTCGTGCAAGGATTTTACGTAGTTTACAACATGTCCCGATTTTTTATCATTTGATTATGCAGTGGTCGTTTGAATAAAATTTCAATTCCATGGCTCGGAACTTTTCATGTCCAAATGCAGATTTTTTATTTTCTAGCAGCCGAATAAAAGTTTGAAGGAGAGAAAGAATATTGAACGGTTAGAAGTGTTTTGGTGCAGAATGTCCTCAAAGTTTTCAATGGGTTTAAAATGTGTAGTATTTGCAATGAACAATTAAATGAACACTTTGAATGGAGTAGGTAAATCAAGTCTCAGTTATCGCGCTACAATGTAATTTGATATTGGAAAGAGAGAGAAATATAAGTAAATGGAATAGTCTATTCTCATTTTGATTGCTTTAGTTGCTGGCTGGACTAAGCTATTGCTATGGACAAACTAATAATACAAGTATAGAAATGATTCTACAATAGAGTTATATAATATAGAACGGGGTTCTTCTAATTGAATTCATGAGAGAATCGACAAAACCATTTTTTCTTTTTCATTCTCCTCTTTGGAAATTCATTCAACCTTGAATATTGTCCCCTTTCCCTTCACTTGTTTTCTTCGTAATTCCATTCTCAAACGGGATTACGCAAGAAGCAATGATAATGCTTTGTAATATTGTCTCTAAATTTCTATGCATTCCACTTTTTGCATGTACAGCCTCAAGCTGTGTAGTAGTAGGACAGAACTGGGATTATAAAAGAGCATTCCAAAATTACTATTAACTGTTGCTGGTAAGTCTTGCTCTAAGCTGCTGCAGCTATTTCCACGAAATAAATCTTTCCAATTTATTTTTTCTACGAAATTGAGCAAACACAAAAAAATATAAATAAACCTGACCATAGCCCAGAAGAAAGTCCAATGTAATTTATATCTTGAGTGAGTAAACCCTTAGTTATGGAAAGATCTCTTTCCTTCCTATCTTACACACAGTAATGATAACAACTATTGTGGACATAACTGTAATCATCATTTGTATCAAGAGATGCTTCATGAAATGACCTTCCAACCGTATGGAATGGACACAATCAAAGTCTAATGATGACAACAAAAATAATAAAAATGATCATTCGAATGCTATTCTAGTTTAGATAATAGTGTATATAGCCGTGCGGTAACAGAAAAGAGCAATAAAGGTATCCAGTCTTTTGTCCAAATTCCAAGCTAAAAACCCAAATAAATTAGTTGTAGGAAAACGTGCTTTTGCTGAGGAATATTATAAAATTATTCTGAATTCTTTTGTACTTGTTTAGGACTTGAATTGTTAATAAATATTTCGGCAGTGTATAATATTTGTCGATTTGTAAAGTTTCCAAACATATAAACTATAAATAATTATAATTAATCAACTTCAAACTAAATTAAATATCGTCATAAAATATTCAATACGAATGACATTTTTGATAGAAAATACAAAATGAAAGAGGGAAACTAGACAATGGAGGAAAAGTGAAGAGTCAGAGAGATTTGTTGGAGAGCTCCGCTTATAAGATTATTGTGCATCAGCGGGGTATTCACTCCACACAGGCTTAATGAGAGTCAACTTGACACTTTTATTATTAGGAACATGAAATTCAGTGCAGTGTCCTTCAAAAAGGACAAATTAATAGCACAAGAATTTTCCCCTTGCCTCGGAGGAACGTGAGTTAAGAGAAATTTCATCTAAATAACAAAATAATTATTCCTTTTCTCTTCTCAAACCAACAATGACAATCATTCCAAGTCAAAACTCTAAATACACTCGTATTTCAATTAAAGGAAGAACAATTATTTCATTGCTTCTTTTAATGTTTTTTGTTTTGTTGTTTCATAAGTATCAGAAAACCTTGATACGCTTTTCTTGTTTTTCAAACACTTGACAATCGCAGCAACAGCTCAAACTTTTCTTACTATTAGTTATCATAGTTTAATTAAATCAGTTTTAAGCATTCTATAAGTTGAACTTACTATACTTCAAATTATTACAAAAGGAGACAGAAAGGCTACGTGGGAAATGGTAATAAACATGAAACAATTCTCTGTAATTTAGTACCATTCACAACCAAACTAAAAGACAATTTACTTATTTTTCACAGCGTTCTATTTACAAAGCAAAAGTTAAGGTTTTGTTACTTTGCAATAAAACCTTACTCTCCGTTCTTATTCTTCCATTTACTCCCCTGACTAACAGAGATTAAACCAGGATCTTCAGTCACTCATCTAGCATGACTCATTTACGACAACACCATAAACAATGACAATGTTTTTGACTATTCTGTACAAACTAAAATGCGATGGAAATGTGGAAAGAGGGAAAGTTTGGAAAATTGTATGATGTGGTCGATCCTTCATTACGACTCCACTCTTCCACTCTCTCTTCTCGTTCTTACTAATAACTATTGTGTAGTTGTAGTAGACTAACTGCCATTACTGCCAACTACTTACAAGGCTTTATTTGTGCTCAAACCATCACATCAATAACTAATAATAGAGAGGAGGAATGAAGGAGCGAGAAGGGAAAGGGAGAAAGGGATGTTCTCCAAAGGGAAACTTTTGATTTTCTGTAAGCTCCTCTTTCACTTCACAAACTTACGACTTTCCTCCTGTCTCTGCCTCTTTTCCCAATGCATTTCTGTTTTATATGTGTAGAAAGGATCCTATTTGACGATAAATGCAATACGGGAGCAAAAACGGTAGATGAATGGATACAAATATATGATGGTTTTGATTGTTGAATGGAGAAAAGTTTTGTTGGAAAATCCTCCAATTTCTACCAACAAGAAAGCCAATGAAAAAGCCACGCAATTCATTTAATTAGTGCCATCTCAAATTACTCCGTGTGTGATGCTATTAGTTGCGGACTCTTTCTCTGTTCAGAAAACTAATCTTATTTTAGCGTCGGGCGGACAAGATGAATAGATGGATGTGTGATGGTGAAATAAGTTGGATTAAAAAGAGAAATGTTAAAGAATAAAAACAGTCACGGTTGAATTCGACGAATTTGTTGTAAGCAGTCAGAGAAAGAACAGAAACAAGTTTTCCTTCTCTTCCTTAAACTTCCTAGTTTGATTCCTTTTTGTGAAAATAATAAAGCATCTTTTTAGTCAATGTAGTGTGGGTAATTGCGTTGAAATTCAAAGAAATACGTACCACCATAATAGTTGATTCTTGAAAAGAAATGGCTCGTGCACAAAATCGAAGGAATTAAAAATGAATAGAACTGGGAAATGAATAAGATCAAAAATTTTATTGTATCTATTAATACTGTGATGTTCTTCTGAGCATCTCTGTTTATTTCATTTTCATTTATTACAACGCAATACGTTATGACCAAATATTTTTTATGATCAGAATTACTCACGACTTAAACTACAGCAAAAACACAAACTAATAGATTTTATAGAATTTCGTTATAATGTTTGATTTAATAAGATTTTAGTATTGCTTTACTGGAAAAGGGACAATTCAATTCAATTCAATTCAATTCAATTTTTATTTTTTCCAGTGAAAGTGACAAAGTCAGCCACAATTGGGCTGTTTACCATGTAACAAAACACATAACCTAA
>JAANSO010000227.1:0-56133 GCA_036507315.1 Lepidocyrtus fimetarius
AATAATTTTTGCAAAAAATTAGCAAAATCGCAAAACATAGTATTGAAGTCAAAATATTAAAACGAAACATTTTGCACGTTTGTTTGCAAATTTTCAAAAACATGCGTTTTATTGACATAATCGTTATAGAAGTAACAGACACTTCGAGCTAGTAACTAGGCAAGCTTGCGGCCTTTTATTCTTTATTGAGATCTTGTTCAATTTTATGCTAACGCCTATCTCATACTGTTAAAAGCTTCTCAGGATCAAAATATTTATCCTCTTAAAGATACCTAGTGTAAGTCAGTTTGGTTTGAAAGAATGTAACATGCATCATTAGCTAATTTGTAATGTTGCTACATCAAACCTAAACTAAAGTAACTTCGAAGATGTGAGATAGAGAGCTGCCATGCTTGCCCATTCGACCTTGAATCGATTTGGCATTGATTCTATTAGGAGCTTTCAAGTTGCATTGCAAATAAGATCTAACAAAGGTGATAGGATGTTGGTGGCGGGATGATGATCATGAAGATTTTGTCATTTTTTAGACTCGTCTTATATAATAAACTTGTAGGTGGCACTTTTGCTTATCTTGCGTAGGTAGCTGAGATTTTTTATTTTGTTACATTTACTTGTAACAATTTGGAGATTCTCATTGTAGAAACTTTAGCTATATTTTAATGCTAAATGCTTTTTGGAGTGGATGATTAGTTGAACAGAATGTCAATTATCAATTTGATACATTAAGTATAACCATACAATTTACAGTCAAACAACACATTGTTTTAATTTTTATAAAGAATTTATATATTTTTTGTAACTTTCGGCGTAAATACTAATAAATTAAACATAGTCAATCACTAGAAATATAATATTACTTGAGGGCTACAAAAAGTGAAAAAATAACGGAACTTAAACAAATACGAGCAGATCTCGTAAGTTTCCAGTCTTCATACAAGATAAACAGAATTACTTAACTTAAAATACATTTTAAATATTATAGGATTCATACATTTCGTCATCATTTTTAAAATTCAGCATTTTTGAATATTGCGATTTTTTATTTGTACGCGGAATAAATCATACAACTTAAGCATATATTAAACCGCCATATTTCCGGATCGTTCGTCCGCAATCATCAGTTCTTTTTGAAACCTTCGAATGATAATAGCTGTCGCCATGTCCACCAAAACAGAAATAACTCCTGCGCATCCTCCAATTAAGATCATGTAACTTGGAAATGAATCAGTTGGGTTCCATACCGCAAAGGACAGCATGCTGTATACCACATTGATAAATAAATGGGTGATATATTCAGGGTACCAATTTAGCAATATGGTTTGGAATTTTTCATAATTAAATACCTGTAAAAGCAAATAAAGTATTTATTACCAATTTTATTCTCCGGTGTATTTCAAATGTAAATATTTTAGTAAAATAAATCTTACAGTTTCAGTAGCTGTAATCAACACGAATGTAGAGCGTAACATAAGAAGTATCAAAACTCCTTTGAAAAACACAATTATGAAAAGTAACGCCTTGACATTAGGGAGTATATTGTCTTTCGGTGTGGAGTTCGTCCATTGTCCCAATCCATACATTGTCAAGTTAATAATAAGGAACCAAACCGCGCACAGAACCTTTAGAGAAAGAAATTATGATCCTGACACGTTCCCAAACTTTATTTTTGAATTGTGCTTTCATTAAATTTCCAGTCTTACGACATTAATCCAGGCAAAAATCCTCACCAATCGACGCCACTTACTGGGTACTAATTTTCCGAACGAAGTGTCCATTTTTGAATTAGTCAATATCAACCGTGTCGAAGCAAGCGGTTTCCTTTTGTATTTGCGAGGTTATTGGAAATCAATGTCCGGAACAAAATTTACCTGGATAAGTCTCAACAAGACCTCCGAAAACTTTCCCACTTCTGAAAACTAAAGATTTCGTCTAATATCGAATATACAAGTTCATTTTAAGTTCTGCTCCTTTGTTCATTGTCTAAAGCATGTCATTGAATACTTCCCTCTAAAATGCAAATAAAAAGCTGAAAATTATTAAGTATGCGGTTTAAGTTTTAAATTGTAACAAATGCAAAAAGAGCAAGAAATTTAGTAGCATACAAGTATTTTGATATGACATATCCTTCATTAAATTCAATTTTGTAGCATCTTGTCGTTTGACAATTCACATACAATAATAATAGTAGACAATAATTCATTTACTGTTTTGTCCCTTGTCAATGTCGTTTGTCGTTAATGCAATGGACCTGGACCAGTGAACCATTGAATACTAGCTTTTAAACGTTAAACAAATCTGTTAGTGACTTTTTCCTAGGCTATTTTACTTTGTGAATCCTGCTATCTACCTGACGATGAAGATTGACGAAATAGGTGCATATTAAATCAGAGTAGTTTTAAATGCAAGTTTAAAAGTGACAGAATCCTGAATTGGTGATTTAGTTTTTGTTACTTGCTCAATGGCCATGTTGATTGGTGATGGTCATTGCTTATCATATTATTATAGTGGTTTTGTTTAAAAACTGTTGGCAAGTTTCTTTGATAAAATGCAAATTCATGCCAGAATAACGAGAAATTGTAGCCAAATAAGACGTTGGTTCCTACCTTCAAACTGAAGCCATGTAAGGGTAGCTGGCATGAGTACAAGGGAAAGTAAAATAAACAATGTTCCATCAGCATGGGATTATATCATCATATCGTCACCGTCATTATTTTTGTTTCGGTTTTGTTATCTTTAGGTTCATTATGATAAGATTATTTCCCAAAATTGAGACGAATCATATTACAAAAAAGGAATAAATGCTCATTAGTCCTTATATATTTGCCGTAATCTGCAGGAGTTATTTTTAAGGTGAAATTTGAAGGTTGGTAGTTTGCATAATTTAAATCTTTAATAACATTTTCCACTATCTTTATTTAGTAAACGGCTAAACATAAAGCGGTGGAATTGCTAACCGATGCTTTGTGCCTAAGCATTTAGACCTATAAATAACTTTTTTTTGGCTGAATTTCATTTCTAGTTTAGTGCGTTTTAATTATGAAAGTTCATTAGTTGGAGTGTTTAAGGATGTTAAATTAAATTTTGTAATTAGATTTTGTCCTCTACTTGGAAAATTATACATTTTCACAGCATGGACTTTATCGTGCGGCATCTATCCCCGCCTATGGCCTATGTAGTAACCATAGTGACGAAAAACTTGCAGTCTTCTGTAAGCCATACAAGCTTTTAAGCGTCACTATGCCAAGCCGTTTAGTTTCCCTCAACTGTTTTCAATTAGGCATTAATTATTCCCAAACTTGCATTGTTTTAAAGGATGTGGAGAACCAGCAGCAGTTTAGGTACAATTTCATTGTTCTACCTGTGGAGACCTTAAGTTTTCGCTTAATGCCTTTTACCATATCGCCATCGTCATTGTGTGCCAGTCATATCATATTGTCCTCCCTAATCTCTGTCAAAAATGTTTCAATCAGTTCAATCCGTACAAACTTATTCACTGCCGAAGGCTTCAAGAGCTGCAAAACCATTTTTTAAACTTATATGAGTAAACGACCTACACAATATCAGAAAATTAGCATAAGATCATGATCATATTTGATCAACATCTTATCATTATGGCTGTCGACTGGCAGATTTTTATTTTGCTGTTGCAAATAACTTGCAGACATTTACTTTGGTAAACATACCAAACCAAAATAATTTCAAAGCTTTACTTCATTTTTACCTGGAGGAGATTTACGCCTGCGCCGCTTAATAGATTTGTAGATAAGCAAGCAAGGCAGTTACATAGCTAGTCATACGGCTAAAAAACAAAGCAGAGCTGCAGAGGCCTGTTTATGAATTTTATCTCGTATCTTTAGTTTTCTTTTTGCTTTAGAAACCTTATATTATTAAGCTTGTGAGACTGAGCGATTCTTTATCTTCAGGTTCCCTTTGCATCAAATTTCTGAAGAAAGTCACAAGAAGAAGTATACAAGAAAGTGTGAAGCTTGTAGGTAACAAGCAGATAGATGCAGCTCTCAGCTACAAAGCTATGAGCGTCGAGATTACTCACTCAGTTTTTGTAAGAATTTCAATGAACTTCTCTTACAGATTGAAAAAACAGGTATGACATAACACAGACACACATTCCTTGGATTTCTTATGCGACTTCATCTCACCTGCTAATAAATTATCAAAATTCCAGTGCAATATGCAAACTTTGAAGGTAGGTCAAGTGCAAATCTGGGTCATCAAAGTTGAAATTTTCCTTGGATGTTAAATCCGATTAAAAAATGTTAATTAAACTTCGAGAAAATGGGAATTTACCTGAAAATTGAGGCCTTTTATGGGAGAGCGGGAAGGCAAGGAGTAAGGGATAGTGTTGGCTTACATTATATAAAGTCAAAGTTACCTTGACAGATTATGCTTGTTTTTTCGTTTGTCATTCTCTTATCACTATTATCATCATTACACAAAAGTACACTAATATGACGCCTTCAGCAAGAATGTTTAATATGAATAGAGAGATGACTATAAAAATGACAAAAGAGAAGGAGGGGACTTCAACTCATTAAACAATGACTCGTCTTTGGTGGCATCTCGTGTTTCCCCTTCTTTCTGGTTAAATTATGCTTCAATTGGTGCGTTTCTTCATTAATATGGAAGGAGATCCATAAAATGTTTGAAATTCTTTTGGCTTATTAATGCAAGTGTCTGGTTACTTCAATTATTGCTCGCTTGATACTGCAAAGAAAAATACTTATTTTCCTATATCACTGATATTAAAGTAGGTGAGCTTGAACTCCCACGGTTGATGAGTTTTTGTGGTCCAAAAAGTGATCACAGAGAAGAGGGGATGACGAAAAAGTTGAAGCTCCACACACGTTATTCACATTCTTGATACTTGTTCTATTACTTTAAAACATTCGAATGAGCAATAATGTGATGCATAATTGCTTCATGATTGGGTAGGTATATATTTAGGAATGAAATGTCCATAAATTATGGACTTGCTAACCCTTTGAGTAAATGTAGATAATGTCTCTCTCCCTGTGTGTTTGGATAGGGTGTTCTTGTTTACTTCACTACTTCAACAATTACTGATTCACACATTTAATTCACAATTGAGTTGTAGGTGGAGGAGCGGTGCTAAAAATCCATCCATGTAATGTTTCCTTAATTCAGTGACAAGTGTTATGCTATGCTATTATTCTTATGGTTAGAATAATAAAGAAATTAACATAAGCATTACCATAGGCCCTAATGGGTTTGGTGCCATTTAAACAATTTTCGGTTAGTCACTCCCAATAAATTCAAGCAAAGTCTCACTTTTATCATTTCAAAAATTAAAAATCTTACATCCCTTTAGCTGGTATATCATTCAAAGAGCTCATTTTTGTTTAAACGTTTCAGAATGAAAAGAAAAATCGTATTATATACTTCTTGTCTACATTGATTTTGTGTTTAGTCCATCTTCAATCAACCTCATGTTAAACCCTTTCCTAGATCAGTCTAAGTTAATATGGAATCTCGTCAGCACTATATTATTATTATAAAATATTATCTTAATATTATTAACCACAATATTGGTGCATAGTTCATTTTTACGAGAAAGAATAAGACGGAAAAGCGCTTAGGGATTCAACCAAATTGTAAGGAAAAGGCTGAGCAAGGTTGTTGTAGTAAAACGATTTTTTTTACCTGTTTTGAAAAGGTGGACTCGCCTTTTTAGCCCCACTTGCTTCGTTTCATCTCATAAGTAGGTAATAATGATGCATTTTAAGTCGATTGGAATAATATGGCTCTACTTTTTCTCTCTCCCAATAACCACTCATATATGTGATTACACACGCTTTAAAAAATTCATATCATGTTCCTAATGTTGAATAAATCGTTGTAAGTTTACTGTCGCTGGTGAATTTCTGTCTCTCCATCTCCCTTACAGGTTGAAGAAGTCGTCTATGAAATATTTTTTTTAAAATTTAAATCTTAAAATACTTTAATGCTGTGCTTGGAAAAGAAATATATCTTTCCATTTAATAAAAGGGCGATTTTATCAAATCAATGCAGCATCAGCGCTATGGATGAACGATATTGTAGTTTTTATATCACGCGTTGTGGCTCTTCGCTGACTACGAAGCAGGGTTCACATTCGAAGAAAAAATGATGATGGGCTCATCCTTTCTGCCTTAAAAGTCCTATTGCTCCTTGTAAATCCTTATTCTGGTCAAGATCATCATTATCATCGTCCACACATATCATTGTTATTTTTATTATTTCTTCTCAACTTTACTTCTTTTTGCAGAGGAGGGCTTTTATGGCGTACTAACTTACTTCTTGATTGACTAGTGTGCGTTTGTCTTTCGAGTCATCAAGTGCGAACATTTCTCATGTTATATTACAGTTGACTTCTTGTATTTTGTGAAGGTGTCTCTTCTCCTGTGATAGCAGTAGGTAGTGAGTGGCGGCGGTGATAAACGTTTTCATTTATGAAATTATTATTTTTCATATGCGCTTTATTGATTAGAACGGACTTCCTTATTCATCCAGCGTTCTAGCGTTACATTTTCAGCAAACGTGATTTAATAAGTTGCTCCTGATTGTAATAGGAAACCACTTGACTTCGATTCGAGTTTTGGAGTTTGCAGCTTCCAAAAGGAATTTTCTGTTGATTAATTACAAACAGTTCAGTTCGTGTTAATTCGTTCATAAAAATCTTCTACAATTAATTTCAACGCCGAATGATTCATCCATACTGTGTTCATAAAATTTTATAATTTTTGTACCAAAGATTTTAAAGTATATGTGTTCATCTATTATTCGCAACAATTACTGGAAAAATGCCTTCCGCCGGTATGCTTTACCTACAAATAAACATTTTAATGGGCTGTTTAAGTAGTTTTACTATGAAATCAGGTTTACGTAGTTTTAGCAAACATGATTTGATTATAAGTTTGTATTTTCTTCAATGCACAATGAAACTGAGACTACTGGGATATTCTACACCTTTGATTTGATCTGTATTCCTGAAAATTTATGAGTTCAACTTTTTCTTATCAATTCCATATATAAAACCTAGTACATTTAATCTTGTGGATAGGATGACCATTTAAAGACTAAATTAATTATCGTCCGTCACATTATGTCATTTTTGATTGTTAATCCAACAAATTATTTTTTCTTACAGATGCATTACTTGCTGACCTTCAAACGACTGTAACGTCCCCTCCTGGAAGCCTTAGTCGCTCCAGTGGTTACAGTTCCACCGTAAATGGTACCGCGTCTCCTTCGCATCTCGCTAAAACGACGGAGCATTACGATTATAACGTGGAACGAACTGTAAGTGATTCTGGAAATATATTGTTGAGTATGATTAAATATGTGTACTATTGAGTGATTGAAAACCCATTTGTTCATTTTAATATATGAGCATGCTACTTAAGCTTATAACAGACTTGGTGCAACTTATATTGTATACTAAAATTCATAAAAAAATCTTTAAAATGTTCTTCATGATCTTTTTCCATCAGCGTGTATTCCCTTTTTTGAAATATTACGTTTCTTTTCTTCCTATCCTTATAAATAAGAGTATTCCTCCAAAAGCAAATAAAGCCACGTGTGTAGCAAACAGGCTGTAAGAAGTAAATAGACTTGCGTTGTTGTCTTCTGATAAAGGGGAAACCCAAGAACCAAGTTTTGTCATTCATTCATTCGTTTTGTTTCTTCATTCATTTCCCGTATTATTGCGTAACCATTTTTCGATGTCATTGCCATCATGAAAGCTACACAGTTTCTTTTCCCTTTCTGTTTAAAACGGAAATGGAGATGGCTGAGAGGGAACAAGGATAAGAACGTTGCATTGCTCACACTAGTTAAAATATGTAGGTTTTCATTCCCTCACAAGAACGGTTTCGTATAAAGTTGTTGCATACTCCTGGAGTAAAGGAAGCGATTTGCCAGCTCCGCCGTTATTCCCTTTCCTATACTTCATAAGATAACGCACTAAACGAAGCTGAACTGAATTTCCTATCAAGCGTTTAAAACAAAAATTCCAAGTAGTATTCATTTCCCCTCAGTTTATTATTAGGATCAACTTAATATTCATTTGCTTCTTTTCCCCGTCTCCTTTCTCCCTTTTTAAAATAGTAAGCCGATCTTACCTCTCAGTTTATTTTGTGAGGATGCATAAATGTACCCTGGAAGATGAGTGAAATGAAGTGATTTTTCATATTGTTTCGAAGACAGAGAGGTTTTATTAAGAAGTTTGGCGCTTTCCATACCAAAACAGCCTCTATTTTTAAATAATAAAAAATATGAAAGGAATACGACATTTAAACATTAATATAGTTTCTCAATGTCAGCAGATGCGCGTGCAACTCATTGCATAACGCAAAAAATAGTTTGAAAACAAGATGTATATGGAAATAACGTTCGTCCAAAATTGAAAGTAAAAGTTTTTTTTAATGTGAAATATATTATAGAAGCAAAAAAATCAGAATCATTTTTGTAAAAAATTACACTAGATAGACAACAAGCTGTAATATTTGTTTGGAAGGCAGTAGGGAATGTATGAGAGATAAGATAAAATAAGGTTCTAAAGAATCTTCTCAACAAAAATATATTTGGTAATGGAGAAACCCGTCTTGTCTTCAACCGTGTTTGTTAACAAATGAAGACGCTGCCAGTGTACATCAAAAAATGCAGTGTAACACTGGCATTCCGTTTTAGAAATAGTAAACAGTGAGTGGATTCAGTGGATCGTGTTTAGATATTTTGTACGCAAGCTTGATCATCATGAGCAAAAATCAACAAAAATCATTGTACTATATGGCATATATTACATAATAAAAAGATCATAGTTCAGTAGTATTGAATTGTAAAGTGAAAAATGGAATTGATTGGAACGGAATGAATCGTTCGTTTAAAAACTAGACATTTTTTCCTTTTGACTTGTTTCAGTAAAGAATAAAAAACGCACAGCGTAGGATGATGCATCACAATGTTCACGGTTTCTAAGACTCTGTAAAAGGTTTTTTCTTGTTGTTACTGATGATGAACTTTTTTATTCTTGTTGTGTGGGATTTTAGCTGTTTCTACTTTGCTCAGTTTACAATTCATTAATGGAAAAGTTAAAAGAAAGAGAAAGGGCGATGGAGCATGTAAAGAGTTGAAGTTTTGTTTGTGATTTAAAAAAATAAAAAGACAAATAAATTGTTGTAGGGAGGTGCATCAAATTCTTGAAATTTAGTTTTGCATAATATGTCAGATATGTGTTTGTTTGGTGATATTGGATAATTAGGAATATGGGTGGACCGATGTAAGTTTTATTATTTATAAAATTTGAAATATTATTTTAGGACTTTTTGTATGTTACTGGAGTTTTATGGAGTTATGGTTAGGGTGAAATGTTTTTAAAATGAATAGGTTATGAAAGGAAGGTTACTCGTTAAATTTGGATAATAAAAATTATTTTTTTCAGTTGCTAAGTATGCATAGATTTTGAAATATACACTTTTTCATTGTTTACTCATAGGGTTTGGGCCTTAATCGAGATGGAATGAGAGAAACAACAACGACAAAAACGGTGTATAACGCTAATAGTCCAATTATTCGTAATACTGGAAATATGAGTGAACTGGATTCCCTCCTACAGGATCTTAGCTCTACCTCCAAATTAAGTCAAAACTCGACTGTTTCTAGAGGTAATAATAATAACACTGCAGATATTTAAAAACAAATTCAACAAATTTAATTATCTATAAAACCTTGTTTGTTAAATTTTTGTAATTTTGCATTTTCAGAGCTTGTATATAACGGCAATCGACCAAACTCCAGATCATCTATTGGAAGCCACGAAAGGCAAAATACAGAAACGTTCCTTGAAGATCTAGCCAACGGGTAAATTATCTAATAATGAATTATGCATACAATATATTTTAAAAATAGATCTTTTTGATTTATGTAATTGTCAGGAGGAAGGTTATTGTGTAAATATATGCAATAATTTTTGAGTAATAATATTAGTATTAAACTATCCTACATTGTTAAAATAATTTGTGGTTTCTCGACAAATAAGTTAGAACAATTGGTTTGTAGTACATTATGTTGGGAAAACAGTTGACTTGTCTAGTTAAATTATTATCTTATTTAAATATTCGTCATTAAATGTTATATTTATTTATTTAAATTTTTTGTATAATATTTTTATCCTATTATTTCAGTGTGTGTTTGTACGGTTTATTTCCTATGGTTGGCTACTTAATTTTTTTTTAAAAAAAGTAACTGCGAATGGTCGATGTTTGAATGACATCAATAATTGCCAGTTAAAGAGACAAGTGGGGATAAAATATTATTAAGGGATTATTATTTAGATATTTTTAGCAATTACAAATGTTTTATGCATGAATGAATATTTGCAAAACTTTAGATATTATTGTATGACATTTTTGTAAATCCACACTTAAAAATAATTTGCTACTTCAAATATGAATATGGTGAGCGATGGAGAAAGTTTTGGTATAATGATCTCCTGAGCATGTTTTTCCAGCAAGGTAGGAAATCTCAGTCCTTCATATAATACAAAAAGAATGTCAGTGTTTTTTGTTAGAACCAACGGACGGACGGATTTTAGGTTGTAGTTATCTTAAAGCTTGTAAATGAATGAAAGCAATTAAGCAATAATTAAATTTCGGACAAAAGGGATTAAGTGAAAGTCTATGAAACATTTTTTGACAATTTGCAAATAGCTTTCATTTTTAACTTGATATTTTTACGTTGTGATTAAAGAGCTATTTGTTCTCTTTCGTTGTAACATTCAGAAATTGCTTACCTAGAGAATTTTACATATCGTTAGCTAGTTGTTAAATAAATTAACAAATCTATTTAAGAAAATGAAGTAATCGCATCGATCACACATGCATGAAATGTGCAAAGCGTTCAGAATTTAAGCCACTTTTAATTTTCACAATGACTTAAATGTTAGTCCAACCTACCCCATTGTGTCTAAAGATCACTCAAGTGTGATCTTGATATACTCAAGACAATTTGTAACTGTTATGTGATTACGCCTTTGGTTGATGCAATAATTCTCAAAACGTTGTGCGACAATGTATGCAATAAGAAAACAATTTTCTAATTCTAAACTAGTGTATGATTTCATTTCTCTCGGCTTCTGTTAAATATTACAAAGTAGATAAGAACTACTCTGACAAATTTGTTTTTGTGTGAAATATTTACCAACTTTTTATTTTCCTCTGTTTTCATGACTGACAGGGAAGATACTGATGGGAAGACTAGAATTACAGTAGAGCGAAAAATTCAGCGAACATTTTTGGGACCTGCAGCATCTCCAGCTACTCGAGAGCTAGATGACCTAATGGCTTCGTTAAGTGAAACTAAGGTACGTACCAAAACGCTATTTTTTGCGATTGTTTATTCAAAAGTAGACTTTAAATTTCGTCTTTATCTTATTTTCTTTCCGTCACATGCTTTTACTTTTATCATTTTGGCTGGCGTAGTGCTTCTGCTTTCATCGAGTGGGCTCATTTGATAGCTTTTAAAAAAATTGATGCAAATTATTGCTTTGTTGTCTTATTTTAAATCCAAAGTCACGTATTCATTTTACCCCAAGGAAAAAATCATGAGTCATTAAAGAACTGTAAATAAAAAGTAAGTTTTACTTTAATGATTATATTTCAAGAATATAATTGTTTACTTTGTCACGGGATTTATTAATAGACGAGAAGAAAGTGAAAGCTGCAGAAAATGTAATGTTAATATGTCAATTTGTTGATTGTATTAAATTATATTAAACTTTTATTCAAGCTTGCAAAAAAAATTATCAGCATAACAAATTAGTTTTGACTTTGGAATTCTCTTATTTTCCTTACCCAAGTTAAATTTTATAAAAAGCGTTGCCAGATTTTAAACTAATATATAAAGCTAATCTATTTTTGGCATTTTTATAAATACTTCGGGAATATGATAGAGAGTTCGTTTCGTCATAATAATAATTTTGCCAGTGCGAACATTACTTATCTTCATTTCTTTGAGATGATGAGAATTGCTGCTAGCCTTGATGAAGATTATGTTTATTAAGCATTTAAACAGACTCTACATGGATTTCGGTTTCATTTTTTGTAATACGATTCCAAACATTAATGCATGTAAATGTATTATTGTTACCAAGCATATGAATTAGACTTCTTTTCACTTAATGCTAATTCTTACAGCGTGCTTTATGAATGCACTTTTAGGATTAGTCTTGAGCAAGAACATGCAAATATTGCGAAATTCGATACTTTCTATGTTATTATTGTTCCCTGTATTATTTTTGTAATTCAATGCAACAACTTTCTATGAATACTTTTTTTTGCAAAATATGTTTGCAAAAGTGTTTAGATTTATTAGTAAACGTGTAATAGGAAAGACAAACAATGAAAAACAACGATGTTATTATTGCTTGACCCTTTTTTCATTCTCTCATGACTTGAAGGATAAGTAGAAAGGATAACTTATGAGTTTATTTTTAAATAATCAGAACTAGAAATTATTTGATTTGTGCTCCAGTGCATCTGGTCTATATTGTGAGGTTTTACCTCGCAAACTTGTGTCATTCAAAATGTAAAACAGGAGTGGCAAAAGTTGAACACGATGATTTCATAATTCAAGTGAAATAGCTTTTCATTAAGTCAAATAGCGACGGAGGTTTTTGATCACCCTTTGAAATAATAATTTCATCTTTCAAAACACTTTAAAACTTTCATCTGTGGCAACAAGAATAGCAAACTTTGCTTGCTGTTGTTATACAACTTAAAATAATATTTTCAATGATAGTTTCCTCATCATTTTCGTCATCATCCCACGTCATGTAACTTTCACAGTGTGACACTATCTTAAGAACATAGTGGTTGTGAGAATGAAAGCAATCTTTTGTGAATTTTAAAGAGTGAAATTAACTCATCGTATTTCTGTTGTGCAAATTTTGTCTCATGTTTTTGCATACCGACATTAGTTAGATAAATATCAAGTGTCGTTATATATTTTAAGGAAAAAGGTTCCGATATTAGTATTTGTTTATTTTCACTATAAAGAGGGTGTAAAAGAGACGAAGGACTCGTCTAGCTGACATTGACAAATCACGTTGAAATCCACGTTGTTTCCTACTACAACAAACATAATGTTTCTCATGTAAAATACACGCATAGTAGAAACTGTGTACTAGTACTAGAATGACATGAAAAGTGTGAAAATTTTAGACTCGTGCTCAACAGTAATTAGTCCAATGTGAATACTGACGGAGGATTTTCTCTTTTGAAATTGGGTTAGTAAAAGATCCAAGTTAACAGTGTTAGCTGAAAACGAACCAAACCTAAATAAAAAGCAGTCGTGTATTTCTGACCTTTGAATTTGGTAAATGCTTTTTAAAGTTTAAGAAATTGGTTATAATTGCATTCGAACAGGCCAATTACAGGAAGCTGAATTTAAATTTTATTCTGTTTTTTATTCCATTCCATTTGTTTAAAATCCTGCTTAACCTGACGTTTACACCAGCACTTGAGCATTCTTGTTTTTCGATGATATAGCCATGCTAATGATGTTAATCGAGCCATTTGCCCTCTGTGTGTAGAGATTGGCAGGAGCAAGAGATAACTTTTAAATGAAGGAAACAAATATCATCGGGGAAACGGAGAAATTATCGCTAAATGAACTTTTGCTTTGATGAAGGTAAATATATAATGTGCTGGCAAGTATTAAACATTTGGAAAGATTTACAAGCTTCACAATCGCTTAACTGCTTCAATATTTTACAAATTTACTCCCTCCATCCTCCAATTCACCTAGTACGTTCTAGTTGAAAATGCTGAAACAATCTTCCTTTCTGCAAATCTATCAATACTTTCTTCCGTGAATTGGGAAGTTGATATTGAGTTGACAGACAAAATGTCTTTTTAATACACAGCCACTGCTGCTGTCCCATCTACACTGCATACATCGTTGGATGTTCTATTTCAGAAATAAGGAAAGATTGTATATCAATCCTCATTTACTAAATCTTTTCTATTACATCATAAATCTTGGGAGGGTAAAATAAGGGAAGTGGGCAAAAGAAGGTCACCATTGAATAAATCGGTTGTTAAATGAATTTTCTTTATCTTATATTTGTATAACACTTGTTTAGCACTTTTCATATCTCAGAAAAAAAGAGCTGAATGTTCATGTTGGTATTAATTACTCAGGGTTGACCTTGATATATAATTAATTGGACCATTTCTTGTCCTGTGATAGTAATGTCGTTTATCATAATAGAAACAGCCGTAATCTCAAAAGCTTTTTGATAAAGCTTATAAATCAATTATTTTTTAATGACTGCGTGGACGAGTGTGTGGAAGGGAAAAGTCAAAGATTAATCAGAACTGCACAAGGCGCCAAGAATGGGACGTGAGAACATAATCGTGTCACTTTTATATGCACAACAAACTTGAGAATTGTTTTTGTTTGGAATTAATGACTATATTGTGCAACCATTAAATAAAAAAGTTGTCGCAAAAATTACTGCTCATCCTCCCTGTTCTATAGGAATGATAGGCTTGTAGTGAAAACTGCGGGTAATAAATAAAACAGTAAAATAAGGAAAAACATAACTGATTTTTAATTTACGAAGAAATATTACAAATGAAAGGCTGACCATAAAAATTAAACGATTTTTTAAAGTGTGCAGGGCAAGCACAAATGAGTTTACCTTCTTTTTTAATTAATACCTTTTTAAAGAAGTGAAATCAATTGAATTTATTTATGTTGCTGTACATCTTGAATTAATCAGATTTTAATGTGTTTTAGCAATCAATTCAATATTTTGCATTGCAGTTCAATTTTCTATGGAACGTTATAAAATATGAAGAAAATAATAAGCATCACATTAACGTTTTTGTACAATTAGCTTTCTACAACTCCATTTCAAAGCGGTATTTGTACTTTTCTAGAAAAATATATTCCATTATTTGTTTTGTATGATATCATAAGCAATAGATCTATTTTATAGCACACATTCGAAATGAAATGTGTTGTTGTACATGATAATAATAATGATGAAGACGATGTTGTTGTTGTTTTTGATCATGATGATAATGTTGAAGATGATCGGAAAAAGTAGGCCAGTTTTATTTTGAGATGTTTGGGACTGTAGATAAGTTATAATTATACTTCTAATGCAAGCAATCACCGATCGTTTAGATATATATGCCAATAACTGCGTAAACGTTACGTAGTTCTACATATGTTTCATTTCAGTTTGTCTTTTAATATTTAACGATTTTTACGAAAAGACTTTTCTCTGCTGTTGGTTACAAAAGTACGTCATACGCAACCAGAAACTTTGCCTTCGTCTCTATTCCCCTAAATCAATTTTTGTGTTGACTTCAGACTGTTTCCATTCTAAAAAAATCCTAATTTTCCTTTTTGAATTTGGGAATGTGTCGGTGAAAAATCAAAAACCCATGTTACGTAACAACTGAGGATCCCCCTGTATCTGATGTGATGCTGACGATGACAGTCGAGGAAGTGGTGTGATGGCATTGACGAAGTCGATTGGCATTATTCCTATCAACATCAATGAAATTTGAATTGCCACGATGCAAAAAAGCTTGAAATTCTTTTCAGTTGAAATTTAAATGACGAAATGGATAATTACAAGAGTTAGTATGAAAACCACCCAGATCTCTATCAATATTATAGCATTACGGTAGAGGTATAGTCAGTAGTATATGAGGAGAAAAAAATGACGTTTGAATAAAACAGAAACTCATTTAAGAACCAACTGCAATTTTTGTAAAACTATGTTTGTGGAACTTGACTTGAATCTCTTGAAAATCATAGAATGTTTCTTTTACTCATGAGTGGGAACAGCCAAAAGGAATAACGTGCTATTGGCATTACAAAGTATAGAAATTAAAAGGAGTTGTAGCAAAAGGGAGAAGAAAACCATGTTAATTCAATGTTTGGAAAATGTCTTCGTTCTCTCACTCTCTGTCTAAACGTCTTTTCTTACATAATCTATTTTAACTGCTGGGAAATTGATAGGAAAGTGAACGTGTTGCGCGAAACAAATCACTGGTGCCTACGTAGTGTAGGAAGGGAAAAAGTCTAATGTTACAGATGCAGTAGTAAGTATTTGCAGAATTTACTCCTAAGCCAATGATAATGTGACGATGATAGTAGCGGGCGGTAGTGGAATCTGAATTATAGTTTAAATGCGAATCCCCTCAGCACCAATATAGAAGGGATATTGCATGATTGCGAAAAGTGTGGGATTTTAAATGTTTTCTTGTGAGGGAGGAAGAAGTCTTGCATACTCATGGAAGCGGAACTAGTACAGATTTTTTCCTTGCAAAAACACGTTACAAGAAGAAAATGAACCTTACTTTCAAGTTGCTGTTGTTGGTATTATTGTACCATTGGACTGTCCTTTTACAGGCTTTATATTTTGAATGATAAATGATGTTGATTTGTCTGCATTTAGTAGAGCAAGAGCAACAGTTTCCTGTAAAAAACCGGAATAAAGGACGTGTGCAAAAAGAGAAAAGAAACATCATAGCAATAAATATGCGGTCTATTTTCCTTTTGTAGTTAAATTGGCGTTTCTAATTAGTTCAATCTCTTTGATTTATCTTAAATTAAAATGACACAAGTCAGTCCCAATTCCTTTCACCAATTCATCTCTGATTTATAAAGGAGAATTCTGCTTTGTTATAATGAGCAGAAAACATTCTCTCGGAGTATTTGCTGAAGCTCCTTTTACCGTAACGTGATACTGCAATTTTTTAAATTTATTTTCTTTGTTTCTGTGAATTTATTCCACAAACAAACTGATTACTTCAGCGAAAGCAATATTGTTTACATGAAAGATTAGCTCACCTTTTATCACTCTCACTCATTCCTTACTTCCTTTTCCAATCACAAACTGAACAAAATACTTTTTACATGTCTTCTGTAAGCTCGTGATCGATGTGGTAAAAGGACGTGATCAATTCTTGCAAGTTAAATAGACCAGCAAAGCAACAGTATCAAGTCAAAGCATTTTACTTGAAACATTCTCCGATTTTATTTTTAAAATTCTATAAACCATCGACCCTTTCCAAATAGCCTTGATAATTTTTTGATCTATTTTATTAACCGTCCCGCATGAATTGTTTCAAAAGCTATTATTTTCAACAGAAAATGTGTTTTTATTTTAAAAGTATTATTTTGGGATTTGTAATATAAAATATTTAATTTTCCTTGCATAATAGGGTCCATTATAACGAAAAAAGAGAATTTGTATCTTTTTGGCTTATTGTAACTATGAGCGAATTGCTTACACATGCAAAAAAAGTCAAATCAATGAAATCTCCAACCACCATCGTCGTCGTCATCATTTCTGGTTTTGTTGAAAGATGGAAAAATGTATTTTCTCATGCTTTATGATTAGCATTGGTGGACAAAAAACGTTTTAAAAATTGCAGAAACCTATAGAACGCACGGTTTACAGCTCGCGTATGTTTCTTCATATTTATTATTTTTTAATGAGTATCGGAATATCTCTCTTTACCTCCTTTCCAATGCCCGGTTCTCTCTGTTAATCATAATCTTCATCGCGAGATGGTTTACATTTGGCATATGTTTAGGATTTGGAAGGAAGATTGTAAAAACGTATACAAGGGTTTCATGCATTACGTGATTTAGGGGAAAGTCGAAAGATGAAGGAAGTAAAAAATGAGAAAGAAGATAGTAAAATTATAGCTTGCTAGCAGAGCATCAAAGTAAAATCTCTGGTTCAGTTTAACTTTGTTTTTAGTTTCTCTAAAAAATAGTGCACTTTTTTCCAAGTTATTAGATATATTTATAAAATGAAATAGAGGGAGAAAAGGTGGTGGTGGTGGTATCATGGCGCGTCTGCCGTTTATATATTTTTTGCATAATGTATGGCTACAAACATATAGATCACTGATTATTTGCAAAGAAAACTTTTTTCTCTTCTCCTCCACCACCACCGCCAATAATATATCCGATGAATTTCATGTGGCTTATATGGCTGATGTGTGTGGGTTGATGACGACTAATACAACGGTTACTCTAGTAGTAGGCTTGCGAAAATTCGTATTTTAGAATATTAACATTAGTCTGGTCTCACTCTTCATCCCGTTCGGAGACTGACTCGACCTCTTTCTTGTTTAGAATTTTATTATTACATATTAATTTTCTCATTATTACTAATCGCAGTTCACTCATTATTGGAATTCTTCAAATCAATCATTCTTTTTCTCTTTCCGGTTCAATTTATAGATAAGTATCTCCTCTGTACAAATAGGTATATTGAAATAAGCGAAAGAAAAACTGAAAAGAAAGCGAGCGTGGAGCATGGCGAGTTTGCAGGATAAATGTGAAGCAGCGGCGACATAAGTCGATATGCTTTTTTGCAGTCGACTTTGCTCTGCATACCGTTCCGATTCCACACATTTCTTAAATCCTTTCCTGTCACCCCCATTTACTTTCTTTAACCTTAATACGATAAGATCTTATCTTTATTTTTCGCCCAGAATCGATTTGTGTATTTTTGTTTCTTTTTAAGTGATTAGCAACTGGTGTTTTCCCTGCTGTTTTTTTATTTTTTAAGGTAACGCACGTGTAAAGTCTAGGAAAAGAATCTCGCCACAAATTTACTTGTTTTACGACATTCTCTCTTCCATTTTCCATACAACCTGTTAATAAATTCCTTTCTTTGACACAACGTGTTGAAATCTTGTATTTACAAAGTAAAAGTAACCAACGCGTCATTTTCCGTGCTGATCTTGAACTTTGAAGCCCTGACCTTTTCTCACATTCTCTGTGTAATTACTTAAGTTACTTATACGGCGGCGCTTGTAGACAACAAAACGAATTAGTTGACATTTCCAAGCTCTCTAATCAACAATTCATTGATTGGGTGAAAGCAATTGGGAAGTAATCAAAAACATTTTGTTGACATTTACAAAAATTTGCCGATATTTAAGCTTGTTTTAAACTGTTTTTGTAAGTTTAATACTGATTTTTTTCTCTTGTTGGATGTAAGTGATGAAGATGATGGCAGTGTTTTACGTTTAACAGATCAAACATTTTTATCTTAGATCGTAAATCGTGTTTACACACAAAAAGTAAAGAAAGCTTTCATCTAGTTTTACTGAGATTGGGGTTTTGTTTTACAAAATATTTCATTACAATGAAGTGCGCTAAAAAGGAGGGATATCCAGTTGGATAGAAAAGACTAAAAGCGAATTTAATTTTACAATGTAGAGATATGTCTGACGTGTTGACATTTATACAAACCATAAACATGGCTTTCTTGAGCACATAAAATCCGAAAATTAACTTTTTGACTAACAATTAAATCTTTAATAATGTAAACTTATACTATTATAGATTGAATAAAATAGTGAAAAATATGATAGGGGATAACTGCACTAAAGCTGCATTAACTCAAATTCAAAAAGTACGTCATCCCAATATCAATCTCTTGTCAGTTACATTTTATGAACCTTTTATTAGGGAATAAAGTGGTTTATTGCAGGCAGTAGATACAGCAATTTTTTATTAATATCTACAGGAAATTAATCTACAATCGCAAGGTCACTAACTAGTAAGCTAGTCTAGTTCATACGTATTTAGTTTGCTGAGTTGTAGGTCAAATTAAAAACGTATGGATAACGGAAAGAGTAGTGATTTTATGTGCAAAACTTGTTTCCACTTGTGGAAAATAAATAAGCCGATGACGCTCTATGGCTTTCAAAGACGATTTTTGCAAGAATTGCAAAAAATATTTTCAGAATTTTTAGCCTATCATCGTCTACATTAAAACTGTATCCAATGCACTTCAATATTTTTCCTTCGTCTATTCTCACTTTTCAATTGAAAGTAAACAAGCCAATGAAAAACTGCATTTCCACAGTTTGAAAAAAGTTTATTATTTTCATGACTTTAGAATTGAGTAGGTATATATCTATATCGAGTGAATCAAAGTTGATCTCTTTAAAATAAGGTCACAGCCCACAATAATAGAATAATAGGATCGTGTACATATTTTTAGATACGTTTCTATCATTCAATTAGACCGTTATATTTTTTACAAGTCAAATGGCCATTAAAAATGTACTACAAAGGATAGTTTGTGTTTATCGTTCACTGTACAAAGCTAATAAAAATATTAACGATGATAGGAGGATGCATGGGTGTTAGACGCGTACCTATTTCACTTGTGTGGTTGGAACTTGAAATGGAAAGGAAAGTAAATAGTGTAAGATGAGACGCTTTCGTTTGTTTAGTTAGTCTCTCTTGGGTTGATTTGGAATTCGCTGCTGACAAAAAAAACACGATATTTTTTGTCATTAGTCGAAGTTGTTGCTGCAGTTTTAACTTGATTTTGTTTTTTGCAACACCAGAAAAAGTCAGTCATCTAATCACTCCTTCTCTTTCTTCTTTATTTTATGTAAGCCATTAAAAAATGAATTCGCCAAGTGCATCATTATTATGGACACATTTTCGTTCTTGATTCTCTCCTCACATTTTATGTTTTAGTCAAATGGAAAACAGAGATGTTTGTTTATTATCCTCATCTTGGCTGAATAGAATTAGATGGAGAGAAAAGTAGACGATATTTGATCCTTTGATCAGTTACTATATTACCACTGGGGAGCCACACGGATTATTTTATTCCTTCTCATTTTTTGGCTCTCTTTCTTTTCACCCTCTTTTTGATAGTGTCTGCTTGCTCAATAGTCAAGCCTAATGGGATTTGCTTGGGTGAGAATAGCATAACCTTGTTTCCTCTCTGTGGAAAGAAAAGCAGATATTGGAAGTTTAACCTACTTCAATTATTAAAAGGCAATAATGAAAGTATGTACATTGTACCCACGTCTTTCACATATTTATATTGTTTCTGTTTATTGTGTTGTCTTTTTGTTTGTTTTTACTGGCTTTCTCCAGCAAAGCCGAAAGTCATATAAATCGACAGAGAAAGTGACCTTTATGGTTATTAGTGTCTTCTACATTCATTAATTTTCATTCTTATTGACTGACTTCCGTCATGTTCTCAAAGCTCATTAGTTTTGATTATATAGTCATCTATTGACGCATGTTTTGTGAAGGTTACTTTGAGTCTCTTTTGCAATTTTATCACATTTCCTTTCGTAGTTATGTAAGAACGGAAGAAAAGGTAATCATCGAGTGTCATAAGAGATTTGTTATTGTAATTTGTGCAAAAAGAAAGGCAAAACTGCTTGTCATTGAACATTATCATTTCTGATTGAATCGTTGGAGTTGTGGAAAATCAAAGTTTTGCGGTGTAAAAATTAGGCGTGGTTTTAATCAAATAATTTTATACGAAAGAAGGCTTATATCTAGGTTTTTGTTGTTTAGCATTTTATTTACTTCAGCGTATACCTAACCGTGATCTCGATATTATGGATGATTGTAAAAGGGAGATAAATATAATGAAATTTGTTAGCTGAAATTTAATGTAAGACCTTTCCCTAAGGAATACTAATAATAGTAAAACCGGAACTTGGACTGTTCTCTTTGTGACAAGCTGTGCACTTTTTGCATGTCTGGATTCCTTTACCTAATAGATTGGAATATCAATATCTCTATACTGAATTGATAGTGGAATTGTTATTTTGCCTCTTTATGAAATGCAACGGAGGAAATGTCTGATCTGAGAGAAAAGTCTAGGAGAATTGCAAACTTTATAACTATTAGGTTTTTATCTTTCAATCAACATACTGACTATTATGATAATGAAGGCCAGGGCTCTTAATTTTCCAAGTAAATTACTTTGCAGCCACTACTTTATGTGATTGGAAACGGAATGGAAAGCTTTTTCTGCAATACTCTCTCGGCTTACTCACCTATTTTCAGTCCATTTATGTACTTTTGGATGTATTTAATAACATGTCTTTCGTTTCTCCTTCTTCATTAGATAAAGGAACGGCAAGAGAGCCAGCAGACAGTCCAACCGAAAAAAGCTCACCAGTTGGATTCTATGCTTGGAAACCTCCAAGCAAGTATGGACAAACAAGGAGTTAGTGCAACACAAAAAGGTGTTTGTGCCGCCTGTCACAAGCCAATAGTGGGACAGGTGAGTTCTAAAAAATTCTTCGCATTTCCTCGTCATTCCAGTTGACAATCAATTTTGACATGCTTAATGAACAAAAATGCAACGTTCATTATTTTGAAATTCTTGAGTGAAGGAATACTTGTGGAATGTTTTAAAGATTATGTAAAATAGTTGTAAAACTTCAATCATTTCTTTCAGGTTGTAACCGCACTTGGGAAAACATTTCATCCCGAACATTTCACATGTGCCCATTGTCGTCAAGAGCTTGGATCCAAAAACTTTTACGAAAGGGAAGGACAGCCGTACTGTGAGGATGATTACCATGCGCTCTACTCACCACGTTGTGCCTATTGCAATGGGCCAATTTTGGATGTACATAAAAAGTTTTCTTCAGTTTTTAAAAATGAATCAATTATACATAAATCAATTATAAATAAATATTTCGAGTGTTTGGCAAATTAATTGATTTATGTAACAAATAATAATAATACATTTGTCGTTTCCACAGAAATGTGTGACAGCTCTTGATACAAACTGGCATCCAGAGCACTTTTTCTGTGCTCATTGCGGAAAGCAATTTGGCCAGGAGGGATTTCACGAGAAAGATGGAAAGCCCTATTGCCGGAGCGACTATCTGTCTTTGTTTGCTCCCAAGTGTGGAGGATGCACAAAACCCATCACTGACAATTACATCACTGCGCTTAATGCCCAGTGGCATCCAGAATGTTTTGTTTGTCGGGTAAGTACACTTTTATATAAACACATTTTTCAGTCTCATATTTAATTACATTTTTTGGTAAGCTTGCTTGAATTAATCTCACTTAAGATAAAAAAAATCTGATAGTAATTGTAGCAAATACCGCATCATCATTGATAAGGAAGAAACCGTTTGCCCTTATTAATTCAGCTTATTAATTATTTAATTATTGCAAGTTCTTGATTAAAAACACAGGAGTAAACAATTAGGCAATTTAAAACTCCAAATATTAACAAAATCATTTAAAACTGAGCGTTTTATTGCATGAATGACATTGACACGAGCAAAGCTCTCTTCACGTGTGTGATTTCAAGTTCAGTAACAACCTTACTAGTAACAAATTCATATGATAATAACTTACATAATGAAAACCGTACATGAAAGTAAGACTAATTAAAAGGGAATTTGAAGGACTGCAAATGTTCATTTTCTGGGACGTCGTTTTATACTGTGGATGGGAAACCGGTGTGTCCTAAGTGTTTGGGAATTGACGAGGACGATGAAGAAGAAGAGGCGGAAGAGGGGAACTAGAGACAGACAAACATACACTTAAAGTTTCTTTTTCTAGGATTATAATTTTATTTAATTATTTTAAAAAACAAGAAATGTCTCGAAAAAGCACATTATTTTAAAATATGTATTTAATTTATTTTAAGAGATTAGATTGATTGACAGTATTTTTATTTATAAGGTCAATTAATTGCTGTTATAAAAAATCAAAATGTTTATTTGTCCACAAAACAACTCCACCAAACATTTATTATTATTGCTGTGGTTCCTGGAAGGATGGTTATTATGCTGTTCAAGAATTACATACGTACATTACCTTTTACATTGAACTGTTAAGTTACCTAACTTTTAGGACAATGTTTAATGTAATCAGAGGTCATTCGCAATATATTATATGCATTTGCTAAGTAATTTACAACAAAATATTAAATTTATATTGCTATTTAATATATTCTAAATTAATGGATGCACTTTAACCGAAACAAGTTAACTTGGTGGCTTATTCTTTTCCAAAGCAATTTTAAATAGAATTCGATCATAAAAGTATCTGCTGTAAGCTGTAACTTTCCATTATATCAACGCTGATGATGAAGTGAGGGTCCATTGATAATCTGTAAGGTGTGGAGTTCCAATCTCATAGTACCCCTTAAACTAGCATACAAAGCTTGGACCAATCATATGAGGATGATTTTATGAGAGCACTAATTACAATCAGAGCATCAAACATTTTAAAATCATTATTTGTATCAGCACAATTCAAAATTGGGCAATATGGGCATAATTAAAATCACATTTTAGAAAATACCAAAGGCATTAGCGAACGGAAGGTTCCTTCCTTTTTGTGTATTGGTGACGACATGAAGCACCGACTTGTGCAGACTCCCACGCAATATTTATGGGAGGTTGGACTGTTCAATGTCGGTCAATCATCATCTTTAGGCATTTTGAGCAAATAAATGAAAGGTTACTTGGATAAAAGGATTAAGGAGCTCAATTGCAATATTGATTGCTGAAATAGTAATAACGAATTTGCAAATTTTTAACTTCAAGCACAACATTAGATATAAAAACATTTAATGATCTTTCAATGAAACCAATGGTATTAATTAGTATCAGAAAACGGTTGTTGAATACAATAAAGATTGTCATGTTCTTCAAAATATGTATTTTAAAATAAAAAATTTCAGTTGCCATTGCCACCAGGATTGTACACGTCATTTATCATTCCCTGCATGGCAAATAGGTTCTGTTAAAAACTCAACTTCCTCTCTGGTTTACAGCACATGTTTACAGTTCATTTTGTCTTGCAAGAAAGATTTTGCAATCGTTCTTCTTTAAACTAAAAATCTATTTTCGTAAATATATAGATACTTTGCATTTCCCTTACTATCACACTTTTTCATACATAGATACATTAGCTTCATACATGTAGGAGGAGGAGGAAGATCATCAGAAATGATGTGGTTGGATCGATGTGGTTCATGATATGATGCTAAAATTACATTTTTAAGTTTCATTTCTCCAAACTTGATTTTACAAAAACGGACCAGACAAATTCTTTTGGCATCATACATTATTATTAATTATTTAGTACAGATTAGTTTCCAAAATGATTACATCATCATTATTTTTTAAACAAGTTACAAAAACATAACACTTCCGATAATTTTATTGGAAAGTTGTAGAAAACTTTAATTTTTAAAGGATGCTGCTGCAACGTGAAAGAAGAAGGACGCTTTTACTGTAGTCGGTTTGGGCAAACCAAGACTACGCGTTTGGTCTGACATGGTTTACAATGAAAGATTTGTTATATGAGCAAACGATTATTTATTTATAATGACTTTCCTCCAAAGTTTTGTTGTAAAAGAATGCTTCCGATGCAATAATGCAAGGAGAAGAAATTGTAAAAACAATTTTTATATTTACAACCACACGTTTCACGAAGTTTCCTGTTTTGAATCTCTGGTTTGTTCTTGTAAGATAGCCAAACCGAGTAATATGACGTCGCCCATTACGAACCAACCCGTTATGCTTTTCTTTGAAAGCGTTTGTGACGATATACGATGATGATCATGAAGGTGGTGGTGGTGGTAGTGGTGGGTGACTACAGCTGAATTATAAAAGTGATGAATGATGGAACAGAAACGGGAAGACACTTCCGTTGAATTCGTGCTACTTTCATTTTCAAATATACTTGCTTTCTTTTAAGCTTCAATTTAAAACTTTTTCAATACAATGATAAAATAATGGGAATTCAAATGTGCAAGTATAATATATTCATTCGTAGACACCCTCTTCTTCGATAAAAAATGTGACAACCATTTATATTCATTTTACTCTACATTTCTTGGCAGGACAAATATCTTTGAGTACAATTATGTATTAATGTACGTAAATTTGCTTTGTGTGTTATTATTATTCATAATGAGTTCCGAATTGTATTGTGTGGTAAATTTCGGGTACACGGTTTTTCAATCAGAAAGCCGAAGCATGTTTTAATGGGAATGCAATTGTATAATATCTGGGGTCAAATGAGATAAAAATGTCTAGTTTAGTTTCTTGCCGATGTAGTAATTAATTGAAGCTGTCGTTGCTAAATTGCAATTCTAACACTGGAATACTTCCTTGATTGATAAAATTAATGTTTATCATACAATTTGACATAACGCCATTATAGGTCTGTCTATCATTAGGTTATAGACAGTATTGAAAGAATCTTTGCAGCAATGAGTTATTGCTAGCATTGTTCCTATCGAAATTTGGCAGCGACCATCTACAAGCACATTATGTAATATGTATTACGAAATAGCTCAATGTTCCCAATTTTTGTTCATTTGTTAATTTCCTTGAAAATTCTTTTTCAATGCTTAAGCATTTAACGATCCGTGTGAGTTGTACATTCCGTAATTTCCTGATAATTTAATGATTCCATTTAACATTTTGTGGACTTTTTCCATTAAAATTTTATAAGATTTATGTGGATAAACATTGATGCTGGCAGTTTCGTTTGTTGCATTTAAACTAATACATCGGCACACACCAAATTCTATTCCTTTAAGTTTTACTTGCCGAGAAGTTAAGTCAAAAAATTCACTAATATAACGGAAACTGAATGCAGTTGAATAATAGCCAAAAATGACATGATGATTTGATTACAAGGGAAATTTAAAAAATTAGGATTGCTTTCTTTCATCACTTTCCCTATTTAATTATATCAACGCATGCATATAATACAATTTAATTACAAATCTTTAAATTTAAATAGAAGTTAAACGAGTGAAATTTATGATGAGCAAAATAACGAAGCATGATTTGCAAAAACGATAATATTTTAATGTTGGTTAATGTAACACAATAAATCGGTGCAAATGTTGAAAGCTGGTCTTAAATCTATTTCCGTTTCTTCTTTTTAGGATTGTCGCCAGCCATTCCAAGGAGGATCCTTTTTTGATCACGAGGGACAGCCTTATTGTGAGACTCATTATCATGCCAAGCGTGGGACATTGTGCGCTGGATGCCATAAGCCAATTTCAGGTTTGTTATTAAACATTTTAATCCAAGCTGTTGTTATGAATGTATTTAACTTCAGTCGCTAGTCGTCCACTTAAACTTGTGGACACAATGATCAATATCTCGATAATAATCAAAAATCTCTGTTCGTTTGTTTTGTTTAGGACGTTGCATCACAGCCATGTTCCGCAAGTTCCATCCGGAGCATTTTGTTTGCTCTTTCTGCTTGAAGCAATTAAACAAGGGGACATTCAAAGAACAAAATGACAAGCCATATTGTCACACCTGCTTTGAGAAACTATTTGGATAATTCTCATATTTACGCAAAACATGTTCCCATGCTTGTATTTCTCTTGCAAACAGGATTTGATGGAAGAGAAAATAGCATTTTTGTCTTTTTTTCGGCTGGGCCATCAATCCTTGTCATCTTTTAATTTCATAATGGAACACTTCCAACAAAATTTAATCCTTTATATTGCCTGTACATTTTAAAGAATTATATAGAATTTAAGTTTGTTTCGTTAAAGAATATTATCTGTATTACAATTTTCAGTTAGTTCAGCTAGGTTCAGTTCTTTAGGATAAATAAGTCAAACAAGCACAAAAAATACGACAAAATGATCCATTATATTGGCATTATATAGTGAATCAAATATTTTATCAAAAAATCAAAGCGAGAGAATATACTTAACTTTTACCAAATATAGTTGTAGACCTTAGAATGTATTTGTGTAAGGCTAAATTTCAGTATTGAATTCATCATTTTGATGAGTGACATTTCTTAAAGAATGTTATTATTTTAGTCACTAACTTGTTAAAATTTACTGAATATCTTTTCCTGACAAAATTAAAATCGTTCTATACGATATTCTGTTGCTGTTTCAGAGTTATGGACAAAAACGAGTGACATTATTTTAAAAATCACGTTTTCTTGAATCGAATCTTGTAATAATCTGTTACGTCATTGTCTGTTTTCTTTAAGGAAAAATTCTTTAAATTTAAATGTAAGATGATATTATACGCTCCGTTCATATTGCTATCAGTATCTGCTAAGCAGTAGAAAGTATTTTGATAGGATCAAGGAACTAAATAGGTATGATAGAAATTCAGTGTCTCTCTACAACTCTATCTATATTTTAAGTGTATATACTCAGGGTTTTAAACGTGTCTTTTTCAACTTCTCTCGCCTTGTCGACAATGTTGGGCAAACAATTAAGATTATATAAATGTATATGCATTGCTATTAAAGCGTTGTTTAACTTCATTCCGTTGTTCATCTAAATTAAGTTCTCTGTTAATTGTATAAGCCATTTACTCTTGTTCTTCAGTCTCTTTGTGCCTTTCCAAATAAAAGTATAGATGATCCGTAATTATAAAAACGCACTGAAATAAAAACTTTTAAATAGTATGAATGCAATCATAATTATGCGTGTGTTTCCATAAAATATAAGTTACTTTTAGTATACCATTCGCGATGAATTAATCTTCCAGAGAACACTAATAAATCTATTTTAAAATAGCACTATCAAACTTATTTGTTGGCTATTTAAGTGCATTGGGTTGCTTTGTTTGATCTGTAAAAAACCTGATTAAACTCACTAGACTATTGACTATTTCCTACTTGCAACCTTTCAATGTGCCACATAAAGAAAAATTTCTTGACTTTAATTATGCTTCTTACTCTAATCGACGTGCCTAAAATTAACGCTAAATTCTATCATACGCGCAGTGTGAATCTACGTAGAGAGAGACTGGTTTTATTAAATTTAAACATTGTTAATGAGTAGTATTTTAATTAATTTAGAATATTAGTCAAACGTTGCAACTTTAGTGATTGAGTTCTTCAGGTATACAGTTTCGTAGCTCTTACAATTCGAAATTATCTGTAGTTTATAATTAAGCCATGTAAAGCAGTAAAAACAAGCTAATAATAATATGAATGACACTAACTTGAAATAAGAAATATGATAAGGATTTATAGATATGATTAGGAATGCCGCGTAGTCCTTATTCCAGCGTACTTCCAAAACGAATAAAAATATTTAGCAATCATAATTATCATCATCTTTACTACTTATGTATGTGTAGATTTCTCTTAAATTCTATTACCATTGTAGACCTTACGTTTAGGTTCTCTAAATAAATAAAATATGTATAAGTTTGTGGTTTTCTAATCCAGCGGTGGAACTAATTCATGAAACTATGAGTACATAAACGAATCAACAAGAAAATAGAAATTTGTAGTTATTTATGTGGCTACTTATTATATTTTTAGTTAAAACCAACAGTCCAATATTTTGCATTCGCACAATTATGTAATGCTAAACGAGATTCGGCATATAACGAGTGTATGTATATAGGATGATTTACTCTTCTGTAAATAAAGTTAGGATTTTAAAAATTCCTATGATTTGGTTGTATAACGATAATATTAATGTGTGTATGTACTTGAAAAAATAGCATGCTAGTGATGTTATGTATATAGATTTTGAAATTATACCTTTACCAACTATTGTTACTTAATTTGTTATGACTGGTAATTTTACTAATGATGCAAATAA
The DNA here is from genome assembly GCA_036507315.1 of Lepidocyrtus fimetarius. Taxonomy (NCBI): domain Eukaryota; kingdom Metazoa; phylum Arthropoda; class Collembola; order Entomobryomorpha; family Entomobryidae; genus Lepidocyrtus; species Lepidocyrtus fimetarius. The sequence continues at coordinate 29,438 of JAANSO010000227.1, forward strand.
CTATTATTAATTATTATCAATAAAAAAGAAACAATAAAGAAATTACATCAACAATGGTAAACAATATGTCACTTTATTATTAAATCATTATGTTATATACATTTCATTGTTTTTCCTTTTACAATCTTTCAACCTGAATCATGATTGATCAATTGAATCATGTATGATTAAATCATTTTATTAAAATCCAAAATTTCCTTAAACTTCCTTCAAAAACATATTTGCATAAAATGTACATGAAATAAAATGCATTAGTTTCCAAAAAGCCAAATTTTGCATGAAATGCGCAAAGAACTTTGTTCTTCATGTTTAACGCTCTCATCCCGACTTAATTCCATCTTCACCATTCTTTACATTTCTGCAATAGGAATTACATCATCATCATCTGCAAAAATCCCAAGAGCCAATCAGAAGCTGCCTTGTGTTCTTCTCTAAAGCACAAGTGGGATAACACAATTGAAAACGGTTTATCTTTTAACGTATTCTAAACAGGTTTAAAAAGCAAGAGAGAATCCTTCTTCTTCCTCTTCCCTATCCTCTGCATTGTCCTTCCTTCGTCCTTGTAAATACGTAACCACCACAACCACTGAACAACAATCAGCGAACAGCACGTTGCACAAATTCCTCTAGGGATTAGCCAAAATGTCAGTGTCAATAAATATGTCAAATTTTGAAAATGTCAGTTTCTAAACCAGTCACTTTTTAGCTTTTAATAATATGACAAGGCATGATTATGACATGACACATAAAAATCCCTGTTTGAAGAGCACACTATTATTGCAGATATATATTAACCTGTCTGTTTATAAACAATAGACAAGAGCCAATATTTTGGGGTTTTTAAAATGAGGATGAATCTATCCTCTTTTGTGATTCTCTGATTTAACAGCTGCTGATGCAGTATTCAGGACATTTTTATAATCATTGTATGAAAAAAGTTTCACTTTGCTATCTTCACAATAATTACAAAATTGTACGTTGAAATAGTGTAAAAGAGTAGTCCTCGTTTTGTTAAAGAAAGATAACCCAACTTTGTTAACTTTTATTCGAGCTACCATTTTTCACCCTTTTGTGATTGACATAATCATCATTTCAATGCTGTCCTGTCCCTCTCACAGTAAAGAACACTCAAAAAAGTTAACGGGGGAGTGGATAAAAAAATTGTAAAGTCTATTGCTTAAAACCCCATTTAATTATCTCCATTTTGAGTTGGATTTTTGGTTTGATAGCAGGTAGAACAGATTAAAATATTTAATTGCTTTTTTGGGTCGAACTTGTGAGGAAAACTGTCCTTTGCTGGTTTCTCTTCTTTTTGGGAAAGTTGCGTATTGTTTGGGGGCATCACCTGCTCAATTAAATCCATTTGCGATTTAGTTAATTGCCAGAAAACTGCTGTTGTCAATTAAGTGATATTTATTGTGGTAGTCTTGAAGGAAGTAGGAAGCTCGATCTTGATTTTGGTAAGTTGCGGCGTTTTATAAATTTAATTTATTGAAATAATTCATCTCGATTTTAAATAAGAATTAAATCATCATCATATATTAAAATCTGTGCAAATTTCAATTATAGGTAGCTAATCTACAAAACATAAGGTGTTTAGCAAAGGTGCTCCAGTTTATGGGGATTTTATAATTATTTTATGATTGACACTTTCGGCTATCTCTGCTCTGGCTATATCTTTGAAAATGCTAGAAATAATTCCAGTTTTGAATTATGATTTGGTTTCTAAGACATGCATTATTTTAAACAATACGTGGCAAATAGGAAGCTGTTTTGAAGCCATGCCTTGATTAACTCCAGTTAGACATAATATCTAGTTCACATGTAATTAAAAATGTTGTTTTAATCAACCTTGTCAAACATTCTTGCATAAAATCTGGCCGTTTGAATTTTTAAAAGTTGCATAATGGTGGTGTTCTTCAAGTTACATATAGGCGATATGGGCATAATAACAAGAACAAGTTTTTTCATAATCAAAAACAAAAATTAATATTGAATATTGCACAATTAGTTAGAGTTAACAATGACTAGTTTCTGATATAAAGTTTAAAATGGGTTTAAAACTGCAAAGTCTGTATATTTCCGCTGATTTCTATTGAGGCGACTTTTCTTCACAACAGGCCGCAGACTATGGAAAAACCATAAAACATTCAAAACGAGAACCCTTCTTTCCTCATCTATTTCGTGAGTATCAGGGATAATCTTAGGGTTAGAAAGGTTCAAAGTCACAACTAAAAGTTTAAAATAAGATTTCATTATAGGAAAAGTTTGAAAATGACTTTAAAATGCGCATAAGGCATCCTAAATGCTTGTGACATACATGGTTTGAATGAGCTTGTGCGTTTTATATACCTTGCAAATAGATGGACCTGTAATTATTGCTACAATTTTTGGGTAGCCTGAGAGAATGAAGCCAAAGGTTCTTGTTCAGGATTATGAATTTTATGCCTAGATACATGTTTATACTATTTCAAGTCATGTAAATAACCTTCTTTTTGTTGTAGAGGTATTTACTGACTTCCTTTGTCTTCCTCCAGACTGATTTCAAAAAAATCTTAAAAATATGTTTAGTGTCAACCTTCCTGGTACATCATAATAATAATAGACCCTGATGTAAAATACTAACACCAGGATTACTAAAAATAAATTTGCCAGAGGATGTTGCATTTATCCGGTATGTTTCTGTCCCAGTTGGCTTTCTTTGTTAAAGCCATATTTTTATTTGCATTAATAAAGTTGAAAAATATGATCAGGTAGAATAAATCAAATTTCCAATTTAATTTAGACGTTTTTTAACATAAATAATGTTGTTATCAGGGTTATTTAAACATATTGCGGGCATAATGTACAAAATATATCGGGTAGGTAAAGTACTTCGGTAAAATTATGATGAAATTACTGCAGTCAGTAGAAGCATGCAAAACTAGCTAGTTAACCATTCTGATTAACCCAATCATAATCACGCACGCAATTCAATTATAGAACTTTCATGTATATTATTGCGATGTATGAATATTAACTAAATATAATTATGGTTTGAATGATGCGATGGATAATTCTATGTGAGCGAGGAGGAGGGTAGAAGGATTAAGATACTTTATTTTTTATTCTATAAACAGAGTAAATATTAAATGTACTTTTCATATCATTTAGCCCAGTATCGTTTTCCTCGTTTATAATTTTTAAGCCATCGTTGGCAATAATCATCATAATAATATTCTGTTTAAATATATAGTATCAGCAGCAAGTAGTAGGAGGAATTAAGTTGCACTTTTTTGACTGTAGTTTGGAGAGGGGAAGTGCCAATCTGTCTTTGCTAAAACTTGAGAAGGAGAACAAAGCATATTAGCCAGAACCAAGCCAAAAGTCTAACTTTTGTTAAGTAATATAGAGTTTTGCTTTTATTAATTCCAAAGTGGGAAGGAATTCAACAAACGAGCGTTATTTTTGCAGCATCCCTATCAGAAATACTATTGTGAAGGCAGGACCGTGATTAAGTTAAACTTGCATTAGATACATAGCTCACAATCGTTTTTATCATAACGAATCGTTATATGATTACAAGTGAGTACGGAAAGGAAGAGGAGGAGGAAGACTGTCTGCACTCAAGTTGACAGTTTTGTATTCCACTTGTTAGTTGATTTGTATATTGTTTCTTTTTTAGTTTGTGGGGTTAATAAAATACTATTTCATAGCCGAATGAGAGTGCCTATATTCATAAATACACGTAGATTAGAGAAAAGTTGTTGATCTTGTTTGTTTGATGTAAGTGAGTGAGTATACGTAAAAGAGTTAAAACCGTGATAACTTCTTCAGTTCCAAAAAAGAGATTTTGTTTCATTCGTCTCAGTCCTTGAGAAGCTGTTGAAAAGAATAGTGAAACGAAGAAGGGAAATAGTCAGTGGCATTTCATTGTTCTCTCGTGAAATTTTGACTTGAAGTTTTGTTCTTTCTCAGTTAGGCAAGGTTCTTTGCTTTTTTCCTTTTCGATTTGCCTTCAAAATTATTCAATATTTCGTCTATTGTTTAAAAAAAGTTTTGAATTGTGTAATTTCAATTCGGAGTTTGTTAATCTCAATAGTAATTTCATGCAATTTTGTTGTAATTAATATTTTAGGTTTGAGAAAGTTTAGCCAATTGCTCATTCAATATGGACGGTGGTGGCGGTGAAGATCCTGGAAGCTTCGACCCATGCGAGTGCGTCTGGAGCCATGAATTCGCTACTCGTCGGCTCATCAACATGGTAAGTTGAAATTTAAAATTAGTTTATTACGTAATTTATTGCTACCATGGAAAGAAAGCTGAAATATTTGCATCCATAAAGCCCTTATAGAATATTCTAGAGTCAAACACCTTGCAATTGCGCGTCATATCCTTTTTTATCTCTATGAATTTTTATTACTTCAGTCAGTCTAGTCAATTGCGATAATTCGGTTTCCGTTTCACGTAGAATTGCATAAAATCAAAGACAAATAATAGTAAACCATATGCGATAATAGCAATTGTCTAGAACCTATAAATGGTCTTGACACGTGAATCGTAAATATTCGTATGGCAATCAAAATTGACGCAGTAACAATTTAATTTACGCAGTGATAGTAAATAAATTCAATAATAGTTTTTTGTTCTATATTCTCATATAAGTTTCAATGCATGGCAAAACCCCTAAAATCTTCTTGGCTTACCTTTGAGACCGATTTATAGATGACGTAGGTATATAGTAACTGTAACTATAATAAATCTAATAGTTTTACTATTATATTTCACGTACTTTAGATGGATGTTCATTTTTTATTATTATGCATAGTTTGAAATGTTTGGTTGGAGCTTTTATGTCATTAGGGAATGAAAGAACGACACGTAGAATAACCTACGCTAACCCAGAGCAAAATGTAGATATATTGGATAGGAAAATCATAGACAGTTGTAAATTAGTTTATGCCAGACATTTCACAGAAATTCAGAGAAATTAGTAGCCTTTAATTGTTCCATTGTAAATAAAAACTGTTTAATGCTTACAATATATATATACTAAATAACTATAATAATATGCCAATGAATTACGATAATGGGCTGTTTTATAAATGCATTACAATGCATCATCCATCCAAAATGCTCCTCAAGTTATGTATTTGTCCAAAAACAACATGAACTAACATTGTATCAACATGACAATCATTTAGTTTAGAAAATTATTAGTTCACTTATTTATATGAGAGATTCTGACGTTTGCTTTATGATTTTATTTTCTTGTTTTATAGATTAATCAACGGACTGATTACTGCGCTGAAAATGAGTGCTACTCGGAATGTAAGTTTGAATTTTAACGGCATCACTTTGTTTCAAACTTTACTTTCACTTATATCATAATTTTATTCGATTATTGCAGTGCCAGGTGGCCCAAATAGTGACTCATCTACAGCAATGTTCTTCATTGGGTTCTGGTTCTTGATGGCCATGGTATTATTCTTCTTGCGCCCAAAGGCTTCAGTTCCTACTGACAAGTCAAGAGATCAGGCTGTAAGTTATATGGAAATGGAAATAATTTTTAGTAGTGTTAACTTAATATAATTCTGCCATTTATGAGAATTAATAGTTTATTTTGTATTTCTTTTTTTCAACAGGGACCAAGCCATGAGCCACCTGCACCACCTGCAATGTTTTAATAATTTCGGCAGATTTAACCTCGCAAGTTCTTACGTAGAGTAAAGTTTGAAGAATGAAATTCTTTTCGTCCAAAATATTCAACGGTAGTTTAGTTCAGAAAAATATTAACCATATACTTTCCCTTTTCCCAGTATTTTAATGATTGGCCATCTTGAAATCAAAATTAATTAATATTTAAAAAAACAATTTGTATTTCTTGAAATGTGAATATGAGATTTATATGTTTGAATACCTACACTGGTTTATATACTTTATATCGTATTTAGTATGAATGAGTCTGATTCTTATTCCAGCGAAATTACTAAAAGCTCGATTACAAGCTTCGAACTTGATAGAAATTATATAAACTGAGTGTAATTTGAAATTTGGCTCTTGTTTAATGTTTCTGTGTAATCAGATCTTCTAGTAAATAGTAACATATTAGCTATCGCAAAACCTTCGTTTCTAGAAATAAGATTAGGATAATTTGTAGGTACAGTTAATTGATAGTCGGTGGTGCAAAGAAGGGGTAAGGAAAGACGCATATTGGCATTGATCATTGTTGAATCACGTTATTTGAATAGATATTTTGATATTTACTATCATCATATAAACAGCAGATATTCTCAATGCTTTATCGTCTTCTGTAAAACTGTGATCGATTCTTTACTGGAGAGACACGCTCATACTTATATTTTGCATATTAGAAAATTTGTTTAAGGGTGTTTTGATTATTGAGAGATATTAGTTATTATGTTCTTACGGGAGCAATACCAAAATAACATCATTGGTCACTAAACGTTAACCTCGTGTTTTATGTAATACAGAGTGGTAGCCAATATATTATATACTATTCATAGAATGTAGATGCTAATTAAAATCTTTCAAATGAATGGGGTGTGTGTGGTTGTGTGCAATAGCCACATTAAAAATTGTATTGATACAGATTTGTACATGATTTGTATAAATGATCCTTTTATAAGTGGAATGTCGTTAGATACGTACGTCTATTTTTCAATATAAATCTAAGAAAATAATACAAAAAAGTCGTAATCTATTATTTAGATCTAGTTTCGCGAAAGAATGTTTTAGTTAAATTCAGGAGTGGTTGTGGTGTCGTCGATCAAATTGGAAGAAAGGCAAGTTCGAGATAGTGTATACAATATGAAATTATTTTCAGAATGTGGACTACATTAGCTCGCGAGCCTATTATTACGTGCGATGATTGTTTCGTTAGGTTTCGCTGTTTGAATGAGTTGTTATCGTTTTCGAATACTGAATAAAAATGGTCGACAGACTATAAAAATGTGATTTTCAGTTGTATTTTTGAGTTTCATTCATTTACTTTCACCATAAAAAGTAATCTTGAATATGAATAATTTCATCTGCAAAAATATTCTTAATGTTTCATATATTAATTTCACATATTTATTTATTTTGATATTAGCATATTTAAACTCATTAACCGATATTGTTGGTATGTCTTTTGTTTAAAATTGTTAACAAACTTTTATTTACACGTACAATCTCTTTTTACAAGAATAATTAATATTCTCGAAACAACTAAACTGTAGAGATAACTAAATAAATGACTTTTTAATATTGCGTAAAGTATTCAACTTATATGCGAATATCGACAAAAATCAGGCGAATATAAATAAAAGCGCAATTAGAATGAGAGCAACGCTTCAACATTGTCATCACCATCATTACTGAATAAAAATAGTATAAGTGACATACAACAAAAAAAGTTGACTGAATGACTATATTTTACAGCACATGATATAATAACCACGGTTTAGGCCGGGCCTTAACTGTACACTTCAGTAATTGTTCTTAATATTTTCACGCGATTTCCAGGGATAAAAAATATTTAATTTAACAGTCATAAAATATACTTTGCTTTGAATTCGTTATTATAGATAGTAACATTAATCAGAAAGACATCAAAATGAAGATAAGTATTAGTCTATAGTCTACAGAGTCTACCTATGTATCATTAGTCATAATGGCTAACCATGATTTTAGTTACGGGGCCAAGATAATAATAATGAATATAATTGTAATTATTAGTACTGATAGATAATAGATTTGCTTTCTTTCTATATTAACATTTTAATTCTTATTCTACGCATTACACTGTTAATTCAGGATTAAATAGCTTAACAGTTCTTTATACGACTTGAACATTTCGTGAAGGTGAATTCGAGGAGTTGTTCATTGGATGACCAGTAGAATCCAATTGTTGTTTTAATTGTTCCAACTCCCTTAGTCCAGTCTCAGTTAGCTCATATTTGTGAACAACTAATTTGTGGTAAAAGTGTATTGCGAATACTATGAAGAGAATGAGAACAGGAACCATGATGATTGTGGCTGAAGAAGCAGCCATCATGGAGTAATCGTAGAACTTTACCCAACACAATATGGCAAGCTCACAGAGGAATAAGAATATTCCCAAAACTGTACTGAAAGCCCACCCTGCTTCAATATACCTGAAAGCAAAAGTGAAATAATCAATAACAGACGAACCCCGATGATTGACATTATTTAACTTATAACTTATAGGTTCATAACGTACCAATGCATTCTTTCATGCGGGGACTCTTCCACAATGTTTATATTATGTAAATTGGAAATCGCTTCCACATTAGGCAAGATACAGGTGCTAATCATTAGGGCTAACATGTGCACAGCTACCAACAAGCTTGTGCAAATGACGAAGGCCACGAGAAGTTCTGCAGGGACTTTTGTGTCCTCATTTAATTGCATTTCTACCATTGCAACCTGAAACAAACCATAAAAACATTAATTATTATGCTTCCAAATAAGATTAAATTCAAAATGTAAAATATTTACCATAGCAAATCCAGACATAAGAGCTGACGTTTTATTGATTGCCTTCAATTTTGCACGGCTTAAATGAAGTTTCCTCCATGAGAGCAGCGTTGCCGCAGAGTGCGGCCCTTCACTACTCATGTTGTACTAAAAAACGAATAATTAAATCAAAAGTCAGGAAGAAATCTTTGATATGTTAAAAGTTATGCAAAAAAATGCTTTCTGTGGAATTACTATTGAGCAAAACCTCAAAAATAAGTTTTCAAACATAAATAGTTAGTATTTAATCAGAATTTATGCTAAGCAAAGTACCGAAAGCATTTTTAAATACAAGCCGCTGCGCGAAGGAAGGTAATAGATAAAAAATTATTGTCAAGCCAATACAAGTTCATAGGAGGATAAAATTATATTAAACCTTGCTCACAAATAAATAGAAGCCTTGACCCAATAAAGTTTAAACAATGCATTGCATAATTCTCGTGAAATACAAAAAAATTACAAGTATTATCAATAAGTCATCTTTTAGGAAATCCCTATTTTTAAGTTTGCGATTTCGAGCATGTACAATTTAATAAATTTACACAAATTATATTATCCCGTTCATTGTTTTGTGTTAAATGTCATTTTAATTAGCCAAAAGGAAGCCATACAGAATCGAACTGAAAAATGGAAATAATAGAGTCAATCTATATATAAAATTAAACCAAATTGATGAGATAAAATTTTACATGTGATTAAGAATATTTTCAAAGAAATAAATGTTATAAAGGACGTATAAGCTGCTACTATACATGTTACAAATACTAATGATTTGATTCCAAGATTCCGTTCTTACCCCTTTCAAATAATACGATCGTAGTTCAGGAGGAATCCATTCCATTTTATTGATGCAATAATGAAGCATTAATTGCGCCTGCTTTCGCTAAGCACATTTAGTAACCGCCACCGCAGCATTATTTCCCCCAAATTTTGTTGACTAGTGTCTGTCATTTGTCTAAAGAGTAGTTGAAACCCCATACTATTACATAATTTACATTTTAAGAAAGATCAAAAAGAAATAATCAAGCAGTTCTTGGTAATTTCAAGAAATTGCATAGCTCGTGACAACATTCAAAATATAGATTTTTGAATATAGAAAGTGAAAGAGAAAAGCATATTCTACTGCTGGTTTATAAGGTCATAAATGATAAGTAGCTGCTTAAAAGCAAATCATAGTTGATGCCTTGTTTAGTGAAATGCACTTTCACCAAATTAGTCGGTAATAAAAATACCGGATATATAAATCCATTTATGGTTTCGCTTTGCATTTACTGTTAAGCTTTCTCCATTACACTTTTCCTTTTTTACAAGCAGCATATTTTAATGAAAAGCAATTTTAAGCTATAATGCCTTTTAAATGAATAAAATTCCATATTCAATAATAAATTCCATTAATCCTAAGTAAAAGTTATTTTCAATATAGATGGATTTTTAAATAAATAATAAAAATGAGCAAACTTCAACTCAGAATTCTGTTTTAAAACGTGAATATTTTCACACCTCTTCCTCGCCCTCTTCTTGATAATCATATGTCCCCATTTGGTCCATATTTTCAGGCTGACCCTTGTGCATGGACAAAATCGGTAATATTCAGGGGCTATAAATTAGTGAAGTATTTTAAAATAAAATTAAAACTACAAAGGATCCTACATTACTTTGGAATGGAAAATTTCCAAATTTATCCAATTATATGTACAGTAAATGATTTTGAAATGATTTAATAAAGCTGTCTTGGCTAATTTTGTATTTATCTTCATGTATAGAAATTGATATCTTTCTACTATTAAAACAACAAATCTACATGTATTTTTTAAACGTCTACATATGTTTACTGCTAAGAACTACTAGTGTATAATGTGGTTAGTATTGTTCTAAAGTGGGAATTTTATGTAAAAAAAATTACTATGGAGATGAAGATTTAGACTAAATTTTAAAGAAAATTTGATATTAAATCTTTTTAAATATTTGTATCAGCTTTAGGTAATTAATATGTTATAGAATATCTAATATAGTATGATTCAATACTTTTTGTTTAAGTTGACTTAGCTCCCCGTTCAATAGCGTCATTCGCTCCAATTCCCCATTTGTGTAAAAGTAGCTGCTCATTGTATAAATATCACACAACTTTGTTCAATTGTTTGCCTACAATCAAGAAATATTTGTAGCGGAGACGTAGATTTTTTTACTTTAACGGTAACAATGATTAGTTAAACTGGGTGCTCAAAACTGTTTCATGCCAGGTAAAATGAACTTTCACTGGGTAAGCCACAACTTAAGTAACTACTAACAAAAAGGAAACAATACCAAGTTCAAATCAAAAATAGTTCTTGTCGCCTAAAGTGTTGGGCAATGTTAAGAGCATATGCCGGCCGGAAATATACTACTGATTGGTAAACTTTATTTAACCTATTTCAAAAAGGTAACACAATTAACGATTAATACAAAATGTCGAAAACTTATAGATTTGTTAAAAATCAAAATTAACTAGTAATTTTCTACAAGAACGGATTGTGTGCGTAATCAGCAAATTTGTCACAGACATAAAAAAATAAAATAGTTCTTATAAATTGAAACTATAAATGCATGCCTTTAGTTAAATTTATACTTGAAAATAGGGATTCATACTTCTTTTGGAGGGGTTTTTCGGTTGCTACTACGACCACCATTACGCTCTGAATCTCCGTCCCATTCAGGAACAAATGAATTATGAAAGGCAAGCATTATAATTTTCTGAAACTCTATGAGTAAAATTGGCGACACTTTTCATGTGATTCTACTTGCAAATATTATCTTAACTTTTATCATTCCAAACCAGAACTTTAATTCACTTATTCAGTTAGTACGGTTTGGTTTTTGACAGGTTCAAACATTCCAACAGGTTTTATATGTGGAAATTTCTACTAGCGAAATCGTAATACAGGGTAGACAAACTTTAAACTACGCAGTAAACACTGAAATGGCTTCTACACAATACACAAGTACATGACAGGCAAATGACTCCACTCTACTCGGAAAAGTGATTGACTTTAATTAACAATTATTTGGGCCAAGTCATTCCCACTCAAATGAGCTTTCCTTCTTTCGAATTATAGAATTTTTGTTTCAAGGAAGTTTTGTACAGCCCAATCACTTCTATTATCTACTGACTTTTATATAAAATATTCACTTCAATGGAAAACTTTGATTTGCACAAATCAAACATTTTAAAATTTTAAACTTCAAACTTACGGGTAAATAATGAAATTGATTTGCTTTAGAAAAGATTTTCGTTTTAAACAGCATTTGCAGTGAAAGGCCTATTTATCTATGATAACATTATAAATTTATTTTTTACTCAATTTGGTCAAAATGAAAAGCGTCAATGAGTATTTAATAACTTTTACCAAAATTACTTTCTCTATTTTCAATCTTTCACACTTCCCACCACCACACATACACTGACATTACATTTCACAGAGAAAAATCAGGTAAAACTGTACTAGGCTCATTCAGATGAAACGAGAAACGGGATTATGTGTGTTCGCCTGCGAGCTTTTCTACAGATATTGAAATGAAATGACTTTAAATGTACATGAGCAAGCTGAGCTATTTTCATGCAAGAAGATATGCCTATGTATGAAAAAGGAACTAAATGTTCAAAGAAGATATAAATGAAAAGCCAAGGAAAAGTCTGTTTTAGTTGGTCAATTGAGGTTTAATGTGCGGTACTTTGCATTTAAATTACATTTTTTGCATTTTACAGAAAGTTTTGCGAACAGTAACAGAAGCCCGACACAGCAAAAACAGCTTAAAAACCTCAACAACAGCGAAGCGGCGTAATAATTAAATCAACAAGTGCAATTCATGTTCCAGTTAAAAAATATGACTATTCGGCACAGAAGCTTTGATGTTAATTGCACAAAATTTGACTTACAAAGTGAAGCTCTACAAATATTGAAATTATCTAGAAATATAAATGTTGAAAAGAGGAAGAAAAATACAGCTTAGGTATATGGCTATAGTTGAGGTTTCACTACAATTATTTCTTAATCTCGGATGTAAAAAGGCGGAAAACACGTACAACGTAAAAAACTCTTAGAGAAGAGAGAAAAAGATGAAAATGGAAATAAACAAAAATAAATAATGGTGATTAGCTTAAGCACTTATTATTTACAACAGTGGCAGCGGGTTTGGAGATTTTTATTGGCTTCATAACGATTCTTGCTGCTCCCTGAAAAATTGATGATTGAAATATACGCGTAGGTGAAGTCTAATTCAAGAAATATGACGCAATAGACAAATAACAATCCAAATGAGAACTTAAAAAAGGATTAAAACTAAGAAATTCGTTTTGAATGTCAAATAATATGTCCCGTGAAATCTTTCGAGAAATATTAAATGAAAAACACGTTAAGCAAAGAATAGTATTGCGCGTTGTTACATTCGCAGAATAAAGCATTTGTCAGGCTCATTGGATCATAAGTCATGATGTTTGGAATATTTTGGACAAATCTGTATCTAATTACTATTAATGGCATATTTTTTGTCCTATTTAACTATTTCAAAGAGTTATATGTTCAGAGCGTGTCTTAAAATTAACCAATCAAATTTCCTTTGCTAACAATAAAAGTAGAAAAATTAAATATCAGACACTTGTTTTTCTTTGAAAGATCATTAAATCACGAATCAATTCAGTATAGGTAAGTGGAGAGGAGCAAAAAAGGTTGTTAAATTTTGAGAATGAAATCATTTCACAATAAAACATTCATTTGAAACTGAATGAGTCAGGCCAGCATTTCGCATGCCAATTGTTTTTGAAAAAGCGAATGCAATAAAGCCCCAAACAACGTCACTTGCAAAAAAGCTTGAATGGTTACTACTTTTAAAAATTAATGAAAATAGTAAATTGATTTACCCCTTCCTCCTGTTGAACATGTCCTGGGATAGATGTCAAGGACGATGGAGCATATCCATAATTGTCATAATATAAAGGGGAATGATGAACAAAGCTGGGGCTTGTTGGAGTTGGGGAATGATGATGGTGATGTCCCTTCCCATTCCCTGCTGCACTTCCTCCTCCCCCTCCAGCATGCATTGTGGCTCAAAATTATGTTTTTAATTAACACTTTAATTCTAAATGCCTCATCCAAGTTAAAGAATGAGAATTTGCAAATGTTGTAAACATTTGCGCGAAGTGAAATAAACCAAAACTTGGTATTCTGCACTTTTAATATTCTGTAAGTTGTAACTTAATAATCACATTTGCTAATAATCCTCTCCTTTGTGTCCTCGTCCTCATCAACAACAAGAGTACTTCCTCCTCTCTGTGTTTAGCGACTTTGTATTTAAAATGATTTGTTTCCATGTAATAGTTTCTCTGTGTTGATTATGATGCTACCGTAATAAATTGGGAACTTGCGACGTTTATTATCACAATGATGACTGTTGCGATCTTACAAAAATTAACTAAAATGATATTTTTGCTGTTATCTGCACTCTTAAATATGATCACACAAGAGGATTGGCAACCTTAACAGCAACAATTTTGTAACGGGCATGTGCGCTTCCCATTTCTATTGTCGTATATGTCATGGAATACTATTTGCGGATTAGCAAAACTCCTTCACTGACTTTGATTCAAAATCTCGTCACAGAAAATTCACGAATTGTGGCACACATCTTCCACGACTCACTTTTTCTCACTCACTTACAAACTTTCCGCAGAACTTGGGATTGAGAGACTGACGATTAGGATTATGCGATGATGATAGTGATGAATGATGATAATAATTAAATATTCATAAAACTAGCAAGAATATTCATAAAACGAGATCATCCTCAGGTATTTTTCTGCTCCTGCGGGATGAAGTAAGTTCAACTTCAACAAAATGAACAAAAACTGATTATCCGTGTTTAGTTGTTGCTGCTGGAAGGAAAATGAATGACAAAGCAAAAGCAATGACTGATATCGTAATAATTGTACTTACATGAGTGAAAAATTATAAGAGAATGCAATGTATGTACTTATTGCATTCATGTACAGTTTATGAAATGCTCAACTATGTTCAGATTACTGATTGATACTGGATGATGTTGATGACGAGCACTTACGAAAAGGTGAGCAAATTGAAATTTAATTTAACGGAAACTTATGAATTTGTTTTTTCAGAGATACAAAGAGAAGACAGTCATCAAAAAACATAATGTGATCCTTTATTTTGTTCATATATGCACACACAGATAAGTATTAATTTATTTGTATCTAACTTATTGTTATTATTTCGCTTTTGGATAGTTATAAAATTACCAAGTGGTAATGAATTTCGTTTTGGGGAACAGCGAACTCGTTAAATTTAAACATGAATCAATCATATAATAACCAATAAGCCACAGAATCACAATGAGGCAGGTAGGAACACACACATACGCAGATAAAGTCATTTTTTTGTATACAGGAATACCATAATTATTATCATGAGACAAAACTTCATTGTAATGTTCCCTCTTTTCTCGCTACTCCACCAGATTTCATCATCAGGCTTATCTTTTTCACTGGGTAATATTTAATACCGTTGTTGATGATTGTATTGATTGATTTATATTATTCGACATATGAATGCAATGTAACTGTTTTGCAGCAGCTTTTAAAATTCATTATCATTCCAGTAAATATTAGCCATATATCTTTACATTTCCAAAAGTCAAAGTTGGTAGAACTCTCTTTCCCTTGGGTTAAAATTAAATTAACAAAGGATAATTTAGAATTTCCAGCCCACTAAACAATCATTATCACATATCATCAGAATTATTGTGTTTGTGTCATACGCATGTGGAAAATATTTTTATAAAAATAATAAAATATGAATATGAATGTCCATCACATAAAAATAAACTATTTTTGAAATGTAACTGTTTCAATAATTTATGGAAGCTGCGCTCCATTGTAATTTTAATTTCCAGCAAAATGTACATGAACTCGCGATATAGTTTCAACTTTTTACTCATGTTTAAAGGAAAGTTTAGTTTGAAAAACAAAACTCTATAAACACCGATTAAACATTTTGCATGTAGAAAAGTCATTTGTTGGCTTGACTTGACCATGCTCAAGGAGTTGACCTTCTGAATCCACTCATGTTCCACGCCAAAACACTAACTATAAATCCAATCAAACCATTATATACACATGTAATTGTAATTGTTATGATTAGAGTTGACGAAATTTAGGGTTTTGTTATTTTGATTTGCTAAGCTTTTAATATTTGCTACTGGTTATTATTCAGTTCCTGGTGTTGAGCAACTTGGTTAAAATTAAACATAATGGTTTAATACGAACAATGCTTTTTTTGGAAGACTTGAATACTGCTGAGTTGGTCTCATTTTGCCCCAAAGTTCATTCATAATCATTAATCCATTATCAAGTATTAGTTGCGGTTTATCACACAATTGAACTATAAATAGTTAATCACAGGTAAATTTTTGAAAAATCATCACAAACTTAAATAAATTTTAATGGCTGTTTAAAAATTAAATTCTAAAGTTCTTGTTAAATTTATGTGACGATTTTTTGATTAATTGTTTTGAAAATAAAGCTGTCAATTTGATTTGGTAGTATTTTTCCAAAGTGCAATCGGCCAAACGTAAAAAATTAAATTCCATGCTTTCATACCCGCTCGCATGGAAATTGCATGAATTCGAGTTTTCACTATCACCTTAACTCGCTCGCTCTTTTGTTCACTTACGTTCTACTATTACTATAATAAGAGTTTTTGCAATAAACTAATTTGAAAACCGAAATAGAATACCGTCATTAAATTACATGCAAAAAACACTTATAACAAAGAGAGAAATGTTAACAAATGTGGAATCATCATCATCAGCAGCATAATCATCCTAGAAACGTCGCCATGAAAGTTATTTGCATCTGTAATAATGCATTACTACTACGCAAATACTATATTTTAGATTTTTTCTTTTAAACCAGTAAAATCATCATTTTACATTAACTTTAATTTTTTCACACGGGATGCTCTATTTTAGTTCACCTTCGTACTCTTTATAGCAATATGTGGCACATGTATTCTTCTACGTATTATTATTGTAGTAAAAAGAAACTGGAATGTTTTTGTATTAATGACGAGGATTTTGGTTTTATTGACATGACGATTTGAGGTAAACGTCTGTGTGGCCTTATGCCATCCCTCCCGTATCCAGTAATTCACCTGCGTATGGTGCATTTTTATACATTTAATTTATCAATAACTTACTACAAAATTGTGGTATGGAAAATTAGAAATGTAAATTTTTAGGCAATTAAATGATTAAAAATATCTACTTGTGTTCATAAAGTTATTGTTTGAAAGTTTGCGAGGAATTGAACAGGATATATGAGCAATTGGTTAAACAAAATAATGACTTCCCCACACGTATGCTACTTTCGATAATTCCACGTTTATAATCGCATTTAGTCTTTGTTTCTTAATTTAACATAGAATACGGAAAAATAAAACAGCAGAAGTTTCAACCAGACCACACATTTGTCGGAGCTTCAAACGCATCTCTTTGGAGTCGATTTTGAAAATCAAATCAATATTTTTCCTTCATCATCAGGATGTGACTTTTAGACAATACAATACAATTTATTAAACTGAGACTCAGCGTCGTCAATTTTGAGAGATTTTAAAAATATAACGAAAACACTTGATTTTTTTAGTCGTGAAGATAAAAAAATATATTTTTAAATGTTGCTGTGTGTATCTGACGACGACCTGGGAACAACTTCGATTTAAGCTATTTGGAAGTAATTCAACTTGCATACTCCCGGTTTAACAAAATTTCCCAAGATACATTTGCCTGGAAAATTTTAAATTTAACGTAAAATTCCAGATTCCCATAATAAAATGTATTAAAAATAAATAACATGTTTATCAATTAGGCTTGTATACCTGAAGTGTACGTGCTTTCATTGCTGTTACGTAACCATAATATTGCACGTGGTCGTCATACAAGTACACTTGTTACTTAAGAAAACATACTTTTATTTTGTTGGTCTGCTTTTATTAAAGTTAGCGATTCCGATAACCAGTTGTTAAAAGATGGAAGAAAATCAGGATATTTTAAAAGTTTATGCAGTAAAATTTTAATAATTTTCTAGCAAAGATTATTTTAGGACTATATTGTTGACAGGATAGCAATATTACATTGACCAATGATTTGGTTTCGCAATATTCCAATTCCAATAAAGTAGCGCCGAGTTTACTACCAGTGTATAATGCTTCAATGACTTAAATTGCTTTGTCACTTGATTTTCTGCAAATATAATTTTTAAAACGCATTGACATCAATTATGCACAGGAGTAAACTCGCCTAATCCATGGATAATTGCGAACATAATTCAAGGTTGCTTATATGAAAATTATATCAGTTGCAAATAAAAGATTACCAATCTTTAAGCAAAGCTCAATAAGAAAACGCAAACCCTATTTAGTTACCGCAGCTAAATCATTTTAACTAAAAGCTACAAGTTGTTTCAGCTGAAATTTGATAATTTTTGATAATGAAACTTTATTCAATTGTTTTAAGGTATCAGATGAATTACATGAATAGGTCTCCATACCCAAACAAATAAATTAATAGCTGTTTTATCATAGTTCCAACCGTTTGTAACTTTTTTTGCCAATAAGCAAAGACAATAATAAGCCTTTAGGACTTTCTCGAGATGCCCCAAGTTAATTCAGAAAAAAGGCTTTACCAAAATTATGAAGACAAATTCTGCATTTCGTTCCAACTCAAAGTTTAAGTTTTCAAGTTACAAAAAAACTTAAAAATAAGCAAGTGCATTTTAGTAGTATTTGCTTGTATTTATTTTACCAAATCAAATTTATGCAGCTACTTAGGCTTCTTCTTTAATGTTTCATTCATTTCATTACAAATTTAGCATAATAACGTGACTACAAAAAGCCTTAGCTTGCAACGAGAACAACTGACCATCACATCTGCTGACAAAGCACATCTACAAAGTCACATTTCACAATCCTCTTTTCTGTTTGTGGTTGTCTTTTTCGACATCATCATACTCATCACTCCAGAGAGGCTAACTTGATTGTGTTTGAACATTAGTTGAATCTTTGTAGATATACCATGTCCAAACTCCCTTCCCAAAACCAGACTTTACGAGTATGTAATAGAATCTCTTCTGAATCATAAAGAGGCTTGTGAATTTAACCAAACCGTAAATGTTTTCCCAGCTTAAACCATATACTGACAATATACAGCTTTTCTACCCATCCTACATCATTCCATGATACTTTTCCCACTATTCTTTCTATCTAACCCTTTTATTTTCTGCTTTTGCGTTTCAGCGTATCACCAAAAATATATAATGAAAACGTAATATTTGGGAGCTCACAGTGAATGCTATGTGATGCTGCAGAGCATTGTTGTACCATTTGCCATTATATTTAGGTATTTTATATGCTTTCATATCTATGCGAGCACAATATTTTGTATGCAAAAAATGTGTATTTGTGGGAAATCACAAATGGGAGCTTCATATATCGAGCTTACCTGTACTTTCTACTATGTATGTGCACACAAAAGAAAAACTGTTTTGTTATATAACATTTTAAGCACAAAATATTTTATTGAGAGATTTCTGCATTCACTTGCATCTTAAACCAATAATAAAAATCGTATGCAGGTTATCTCAAAACATTAGAAAAACTGTTTCTCTTTTCATTGCAAATTATTTGCGTAAAATAATCCATGAAATTAGCATAGAAAGATTTTACATTGGAGAAAGCAAAAGATTATTTATCTGTATAATATTGTACCACAAATGGAAACTTAGACATCAAATTTTAATTTTAAATCCAGTTTATTTACAAAATTATGCTAGTGTTTGTTAGTGAGGTCATATATGTTGATATTGACATGCGAATGAGAGGAAAATAATGCGAAATATTCAGGAAGTCGGCAAATAAGAGGAAAAATGAACATCAAAAGAAATTAGGCTTTTCCTTAATATTATGAGTTGTTCCATCGTATCGTGCTACAGCAAGAGGATTACCTACATGACTGATCATACTTAATAATAGTTGGTCCATGTTACTCAAAGTGTCTCCGTAAATTTCATGTGAGAGATCCAAAAGCAAGATTCATTTTTTCTTACAGTTTGGTACGGTGTTAATGGATGAGATATCTGGGGTGATTTACTGGAAAGAAAAAATGTTTCAAGATATGTTGTAAAGAGGACAAAATATGTGAATGAGTATTGGAGAAAACTGTTCATGCGTGTTTCATTCACACATATTCCTTAAAGATTAAGATTTGACTAACCTTTGTGTTCCCATTACCCTTTCCATCTGTTGTATACAAACAGATTTTTACAAAAGATAAACAAAATAATTGGGCAACTCTTCCGATGACAATTTGGCTTTCCGGTAAATTCAGAAAAATCACATAAAGAAAATTGAGAAAGGGGATAAATATTTGCAAACCGTGCAATAAGATTCAAAGTGTAAACAAGTCATTATGTACTAAAGTCAGCGGTCAAATGTGCGAACTAGCTTGGAATCCTCAAAACTTTAATCACAGTTTGGAAGATAAACAAACACATAAAAGATTTTGACAAAAGTACACTGCATTTTCTTGCAGTTTAAAAGTCAAGCTGGAGTTCGAAGAGAGGATTTGTGCAAAACAAAAACCCAAAATGGAAAAGAGCCCGAAACGTGTGACAAGGCAGCTTGTAAGTTTTTATTCTAATCTTACACAATTTTTCTAAATGAGCTAATCGTGTTTACATGTTGAGCGAAATAGTGATTATTTTTGTCGGGTTATATTGTCAAAGTGCGATGATGATATGTCTCCTTCTCTGACCCGCATATAAGAGCTGTTTAATTCGTGGACATAGGAAGTTGTAGCGATAAAAATCTAGACTATTTGAATGAAAGACACTAATCTAATAATAATACTTACGCACAGAGCTCTCAAAGAAACTTTATTACTCATGCGAGCGATAATAATATCAAAGCTATGATTTCTTATCAACAAAAATGCAAATTCTATGTCCTCCAAGTAAATGCAGCTCTAATAAAACAATTTGCTTAAAAATTCGCTTTATCTCAACCCTAATCTTTCATTTTCATTTTCAAATGCTGCCACAAACGCACATTGTGTTTGTAGTTCTTCATATTTTAACACGGCAATATTGCGGACAGTCGATTACAAATTTGTCATTTACAAACGTCGTCTCCTTCTTACTTGTCCTTGAAAAAATATTTTTCATTAATTTTCTAAGAAGTATTGCGCTATTTTTGAAATATTGGCAATGCTTTCAAATAAATTTCACATAGAACTCATTAAAACACCTTGTAGAACGGACATACTTAATACCAAAGAACAGTTCCTATTAAAAGTGTCCACAAATAATAGTTTCCACGTGGAAGTGGAAAGAATATATAAAAATGGCAGAGCCTGGAGGATCAAGTTCCAATAATTTATTTGGATATGTTAAATCCTTTTTTCAGAGGGACAGAAAAGAAAGGAAATTCTATACCGATGACTGGGGAATGGGTGATGCGGACGACGAGATTGAGGGCCAGCAAAGTTTTGATCTGGAGGATAAGTTGAGGTCACCCCGGTTCGAGAAGAGCCTTGTAAAGGAAATGAAAGGATGCGGTAATAGACACATTACATAAACCTTTTGGCTTTGATTATTGCCAAATCCAAATTTAATTTTTTCATGTATTTCTCAAATGAATCAAATAGATTTCAACCTGGCTTATATTCAGCAACATGGTTTCTCTGAACCATTAATATTCCATAATAAAGATGGACTTGGTATAAGAATTCCAGGATCTACATTTCATGTTGGCGATGTTCGCACTTGCGTGGGTATGGGGAATAACAAAAAATTGAATTTGTGCCTTGATTTGATCTGTCAACATAGTTTTAATGGAATTTTTCTGCAATCCCAGGGTCCAAACGTCTTCTAGACGTGATGGACGTGAAAACACAAAAGAATATGGAATTAACAATGAAACAGTGGCAAGATTACTATGAGAAAACGAATAAAGACAGGTTACTCAATGTAATCAGTTTAGAGTTCTCTCATACAAAGTTGGAAAATTTTGTGGAAGCTCCTACTGTAGTACGACAACTGGACTGGGTAGATAGAGTCTGGCCACGTCATCTCAAGAACATGCAGACTGAATCGACAAATGTAAGAATTAAAGCCGAATCATAAAAATTAATGCTAATCCTCTTAATGTCATTAAACAAAATCAAAATAATACCACACTGAATCACTAAACGTTTTTCTAAATATGTTTAAAATGATTTTTGCTCAGGTCATGGATGAAATGATGTATCCCAAAGTACAAAAATACTGCCTTATGAGCGTCAAAGGATGCTATACAGATTTTCACGTAGACTTTGGAGGGACGTCTGTGTGGTATCATATTCTTCGAGGGGCTAAAGTATTTTGGCTAATTCCTCCAACAGATAAAAATTTGGAATTGTATCAAGCCTGGGTTCTCTCTGGAAAACAAGGGGACACGTTCTTTGGTGATAACGTTGATATTTGCAGTCGAGTCTACCTCCAGTCTGGGGACACTTTCTTCATCCCTTCAGGCTGGATTCATGCAGTGTACACGCCAAAAGATTCTCTAGTTTTTGGTGGCAACTTCCTCCATAGCTTTGGAATAGAAAAGCAGTTGAAGATTGCCACGGTTGAGGAACAAACCAAGGTATATACCTAGACATTGTTTTAATCCAGCTTTTAATGTCAGATCCCGTTTTTATGTTTGTAATTAATGTGACGAATCATCATTTTAGTGATACTTTTTAAAATGATATTTTGGATTATGCATAGGTCCCACAAAAGTTTCGCTACCCATTCTTCACAGAAATGTTGTGGTACACATTAGAAAGATATGTGCACTGTTTGATGGGGCAAAGCTACATACGCATTCCTAATGAGGATGAAGATGATGGTGAAAAAGAATGGAAGCCAACTACATGCGAGCGCCTTGTTCCTGAGGTAAGCTAAAAGCATATCGTTTTATGGTTGCTATTAAACTGTTTACTTTTATAAGAGCGAGCAAAAATTATTACATTTTTAATTACTTCGTCATTTCCTTACTTTAAACCTTGTGATATGAAAGTTAATAAAATTCTTTATGCGTATATAGGATGTTGCGCTGAGTCCTCAAGAATTGTTGGGATTGAAAGCAATCGTTTTGTACTTGCATCAACTGCCAATTCAGCGTAAAAACGTTCCTGCTCTCATTTACGACCCTGTGGCTCTTCTCAAGTCGATTAAGCAAATTGTTGAAAAACATCGATACGATAGTCCAGCTAAAGCGGTTACTGGCCGACCAATCTTAATTTGGCCTGGGGAGAAGGCAGAGGTTTGCTGAAATAAAATAAATTTTAAATTCGAGAATGAGATTAAATTTGTTTAGTAGGTAAGCTTCTTATAGTATATTAAACTATTCTTCTACTGTATTAATGTGCTCAACAGGATGTTGGAAAGGTGGACTATAGCCGAAGGTCATCCAAGAATCAGTCACTTTGCAATTTCAGTTGTAATCTTTCAAGCCCAGTTCCTCCAGTCGAGGAAATTTTCCGTCGTCGAGTACGCTGTGGAGTTTGTCAAGCTTGCAACATTGCGGATGACTGCAACGAATGCCTAAACTGCATTGCAAGAATCACGTTCAACGATACCAACATAGACTCTCCAAATCTCCGTCGGCGTATTTGTGTGATGAGGGATTGTCTGAGTCCTCAGCTTCCTATAACTGCAAACTGTGATGAATGTGGAAAGGATGGATGGGGAGAAAGTCCAAACGCTTTTCAAATCATGGGAAAACCCAAATTCGGCCCTTCTAATTTAATGGAGTGTATCATGTGCATGAAAATTGTTCACCCTGTGTGCATCCCTCAAGAAGTTTGTGCCAGGTCTATTGCGATAGTTAACGAAGACTTACCCAATAGTTGGGAGTGTCCCGTTTGCGTTGACAAAAGCAAACCTGTGCGTGGGGTAAAGCGAATGAAATCCTTTGAGGAAAGGCGAAATCATCAACATTCAAACAGTGATACCAGTAGTTTGACAAACATGAAAACCAACAACTTTCACGAAGTGAGCAATGGCATTGATCTGAAATTACTTAATAACGGACTTAACGGAACCTCCCACCCCAATCATCTCACCAACGGCACGCCACTTTTTGAATCCATGATTCACGATGTGAAGCCTGATATTTCTGAAGCGATGGTGAAACAAGAAATTTGCGATGTTGTGGAGCGTTTGCAAAAGAAAAATAGTGTGGATAGAGCGGTACGTAACAATTTAAATTAAAACCTTTAATTACAACATTTTATAAATGCCTAGATAAACTCGTAATGCAGAATACCCGCCACTAGATATCAACAGCCAATAATGAACAAGCGTGTCCGTAATGTCGTAACAGCGCTTCTCATTGTTTGTTGACTGTTTGTGGCAATTTCGATTTTATGCATTCCGATTTTGTCTTGACTTTAAAACGTACAATAGCTATAAGTTCATATAAAAATAATTGAATAATTATTTGTCAACAGCTTCGAGAGGATGAGAACGTTGTGCGGCAAAAAATTGACCAAGTTGTCCGGCGAAAGTCTACGGAAGAGTCGATGAAAGCGGCAGCGAATAAAGTCAGTTCTGCAATAAAGCGAACCTTGTCCGCAACGGATATCACAAAACAAAAGCAGCCGCGGCGGTTATCAGAAGACTACTTGAAAAACGGAGACCTTGTTGAAAAGACCTTGTCCCCTTTGCCCAAACTAATTGAAAAAGACGAAGATTTCAACGATAGTATGATTCCGATTAAAAAAATCAAACAGGAATCTATCCCAGACAATGATTCTGAAGAGGACAAGGAAAGTGGCCATGGTTCCGATGGGGACCAGAATAAAAGAGCAACGCCTGTCAAGTACCCGTTCAGGTATTAAGTATTCTTTTTAACTAGTGTGGTGATGCATTTATTAACAAAGTACTAAACTTTATACATTAAATCATTTTGCAGAACGGAATTATCTGGTAAAATTATAAGTACCAGCGGAAAAAATCTAAAGAAGCCGTGTAATGTTGTACGTCCTGCTCCATTAACTTTGCCAGAGGAGGAGGCTCGAAAAGCTGCAAAAAAGAAGCCAGTGGCTCATAGTCATGTTAAGGATCCCAAAATTTGGGTTCCAATTTTCAAGCTCCTTGATCTCAAAAGTTTAAACAGAGCACTGTGCGTGTGCAAAGATTGGAACAGGATTGGAATGAGTGCAGAAATCTGGGAAATTATCGATCTCTCTCAAAGGTAACATTTTAAGCTCTTAATTCCTATACTAAAATCTCAATTCATGATTAAATCTAAATTATTTATTTAAAACTTAAAATCATTTCATTCAGGTCTGTCACACCAGATATGTTAAAGGGTTTAGTACGAAGGCAACCAGCCAAGCTTCTCTTAAACTGGACAAAAATATCAAAGCAGCAACTACTTTGGATCATTAGCCGCCTTCCGCAATTGAAGGAACTTTCCCTCAGAGGAAGTTCTTGGAACACAGTGAGCGCGTTGAAGACTTGTTTTTGCCCATCTTTGTCTGGATTAGACCTGAGCTACGTCGACCATTTGCTGGATAGCGCTGTGAGAGAAGTACTTGCCCCTCCAGTAGATTCTAGACCAGGATTAACTGATTCAAAATCTCGCTTGAGGAACCTAAAATTTTTAAGTCTTGCTGGAGCCCATTTGTCCGATGTTTCATTAAGGTAAACATATTTGTTTGTTTTCTAATGTAAGTAACGTTATTTCGTTGATATAATTAAAATAAAATTTTCCCTATTTTCTCGGTAGATATGTGACGCAGCATGCTGGAAGTATAGCAAAATTAGACTTAAGCTGCTGCCCTCGTATAACTGATGCAGGGATAGCCCAACTTGGAGCTCCAGATTCCGCTAGCTTGGTCAATTTAACGCATCTTTATATAAGCGGATGCACCCAACTGACAAATATTAGTTTAGATCATCTGCGCCGCTGCAGGAAGCTGGTATTTCTGGATGTTCAAGCCATACCTCAAATTACAACTGACGGGCTCAACAAATTCCTCAATCAGGTAGCTACAAACGAGGAGAACAGGCGGGAAATCGTAGTGAAGAGTAGTTACCATCCAAGTTTAATTGACGCCACGTTTCATCAACCCGACATGCAGGGCAGTGGGAAATTGCTGATGATGCCAACTCTACCAAAACAAACCTCCGTAGGAAACAGTGTCGTAGTCAATATAATGCCTTGAGAGTGGGCCAAAAAGCTTTCATCATTCACTCCCAAATAGTAATAACTTATTTCATAAAAAATGATGAGGGTTTCTTGGCCTTTTCAAAAATGCACTCTAAAATTCTTTCTTCTTCACTAATTAAATCTTATTGCATCACATCACGATTACACTATAAAGCATTCTTATCTAGAGACCGAGGTCTGTTAGAATAAGTCAAAACAAAATTAGCGACACGGCACGTACCTTGTCAAACTCATTGACTGCAAAGTCAGCTACAAAGTTAATTGATGTATGTGTGCAATTGCGAATGGGAGTTTCTAAACTATTTCAAACGTTTATCTCTGTATGATCAAAGCAATATCGAAATTTTACAATTACATTATTGGTAAAACCTTCACTGGTGTAAAAAATATTAAACTTTGTTGGAATACACAGCTAGCCATAGCTTATGTGTGGAAGTTTCTTTACTGTATATAGATATTAAACTTATTCCAGCATAATTTATTAAATTTGTGTATATCAAACACCAAAAACAATACTAGAATTAATTATACGAAAGTTTCAACACGGGAAGTTATTATTTATTTTAATGTTATTACTTTCGCTACAGTTTGAAGTATTCAGCAACAAATTTAGTCACTGATAAGCTTATTTGAGAGTGCGATTAAAATATTTTATGTCTAAAGGGTATTTAATACACGTTAACCATATTTACTACAAAGAATGATATAAAATCAAATAATTTGTAAACTAGATTGTTTGCAACTGTAACATTCGTACGCGTAAAACTTTACAAAGTAGAATAAGTAGTGTTAGAGTAGGTAATCTATTAGTATGAACAAAAACTTTTCAAATCGAATAGTAATTTATTTTATATTATTAAACAAAATATCTTT